>JBBDGP010003123.1:1092500-1169345 GCA_037952835.1 Lithobates septentrionalis | reverse complement strand
GAGGAGCTCCAGTCGCCGGCCTCCAGCAGGGGGCGGGCACTAGGGTGAGTCCATGGCAGGGATAGGCTGGAAGTCACCTTCAGGGCGGGTCCTATGTGGGGCGGATGTCCAAACTCTTCTGGTAAAAAGTGACCCCCCCCACAGATCGCTCTTCAGGTCCAGAGCTGCCGGCATTGGCTCATCATTTACCAGGAACTTCCTGTAGAACATACAGGGGGTCCCGGGGGGGTCCTTTATAATTCCCCTGCCGGGGTCCCATCCATGGGGGGCGGGGCTACATCTTTGTGTGTCGGTGTCCGGTCCTCCTGTAGGGGGCGGTATAACCCGAGAAAATAAAAAGATTTTATGATGAGGACAGAAAACTGACTGCAGTCTCCTCCCTGTAATCACCAGCTCAGCAGCTGATTGGCTGATCAGATTATGGAGGAGGTGGGGAGGGGGAGGGGTATCGGCACATTTACAGATATCAGACATTGTGGGGGGTGAAGCGGCTGTAATCTACATCTTGGATCTGTGTTTGTAGCCGAGGGTCCAGAGTTCCTCTTTAGGTTGATGGATGTTCCTGGAGGTGTCAGTGTATCTCTTCCCTCCCACCGAGATCACAGCCCACCCTCCGACACCCCCTACATCTGCTTTCCTCTCCAGAAGGACGGCGCCATCTGTGTTCAGGCATCATCCAGGGTCACCTGGACTATAATGCTGCATCAGAGATGACACATCATGCCATGTAAATCCTGATGCCTGTGCCGGTCTTGTTTGTATCCACAAATGTCTGACACAGATCAGCCCCCTTGCTGCAGCCTCCGATGTTATGATTTGTTACAATGTTGCTAATCTGATCCCTGAAGGGGGAGGAGACTGAGGACATCATCTCCACCCAGGCAAAGCCACTGATTGGACCTGATTTTGCCACCAATACAAAAAATGTGAAAAACACGGCGTGGGGGGGGGGAGGGTTAAAGAGACCAGTGGTGAGATGATTGGAGCTTTGTGACATGGTGCATTATCCTGCTGGAAGGAGCCATCAGAAGATGGGGACACTGTAGTCATATAAAGGGATGGACATGGTCAGCAACAATACTTCGTGGTGTTTAACCTTTTGCCTGCCGGGAACTTTTACCCCCTTCCTGCCCAGGCCATTTTCAGCGATCTTATCTTTAATAAAAAAATAAAAATAAAAAATCGCAATGAGCGTATATGGATTGGTTTGCGCAAAAGTTATAACGTTTACAAAATAGGGGATTTATGGCATTTTTATTATTTTTTTTTATACTAGTAATTGCGGCGATCTGCGACATTGCGGCAGACAGATCGGACACTTCTGACACTATTTTGGGACCATTGACATTTATACAGCGATCAGAGCTATAAATAGCAACTGATTACTGTGTATAAATGTCATTGGCAAAAAAAGGGGTTAGCACGAGGGGGGCAATGAAGGGGTTAAGTGTGTCCTAGGGAGTGATTCTAACTGTGGGGGGGGGGGGATGGGATGGCCTAGGGGAGGAGAGCGATCATTGTTCCTAAGCAGTAGGAACAGGTTTACATAATAAAGTGGCCGGTGCGTATATCTATCTATCCATTTACACACACATGAATAGGGGTGGCCGCAGTGGATAGATTCATGCTATGCATGAATCTATCCACTGCATATAGAGGGTGGCGAGGTTGGGGGGGGGTTGGGGGGGTTGTTGTTGTGCGGTGCCCAGGTGCCCCTAATGGACGGGCCGCCCCTGCATACATACATATGTTTGCTTCTTAAACTTTGGGGAGCACACCCTAATGGGGGGGTAGGCAACCTGGGGCCCTCCCGCTGTTGCAGAACTACAAGTCCCATCATGCCTCAGTGAGGAATTGTAACTGCCAGCCTTGCAATGCCTCATGGGAAATGTAGTTCCACAGCAGCTGGAGGGCCCCCAGGTTGTCCTACCCCTGCCCTAATGTAATGGGCTGCGTACTCCTATGCTTCTGGGGTTCATAAAGTGATCTCAGACACACATCCCATAATACCTACAAAATTAAAAAGGAACATTTTATTGAATTTTAAACAGCATTTTAGCCACTTCCGGACCGCCCACCGTCGTTTTATGTCGGTACTTTGAAGGAGGATATGGTTGTTATGGCAGCAGCTATCTACCATAACCCCCGGTATATCCTCTTTCTTCAGCGGGCGTTCCGCTACAAGATAAAAGTGGTCCCTGCGGCGGATCCGCCGCGAGATCACTTTTATCGGTGGCGGGAGAGGCGCCCCCCCCCCCGCCGCGATCTGGTGCCCTCCGCCGCTTACCGGAGCCGTCGGCGATCGCGTCTTGTCTCCTGCCTGGGTATGCAGACGAGTGAGGGGAAGATGCCCCCCACCCCTCTCCATATTACTGCAGGGCGGAAGCGACGTCAAAATGTCACTTCCGCCCATAGCTCTTAAAGGCCCATTTTTTTTTGTTCCTTCATTTTTTTAAATGACAATTTTTTTTTTTATTGCATTTTAGTGTAAATAGTCTTTTTGACCCCAGATCTCATATTTAAGAGGACCTGTCATGCTTCTTTTCTATTACAAGGGATGTTTACATTCCTTGTAATAGGAATAAAAGTGACACTTTTTTTAAAAAAAACAGTGTAAAAATTTTAAAAAAAAGTAAAATAAATAAAATAAATAAGAAAAAAAAAAATGTTTTTAAAACGTGCCCCGTCCCGACGAGCTCGCATGCAGAAGCGAACGCATACGTGAGCAGCGCCCAGCATATGAAAACGGTGTTCAAACCACACATGTGAGGTATCGCCGCGATCGGTAAAGCGAGAGCAATAATTCTAGCCCTAGACCTCCTCTGTAACTCAAAACATTGCAACCTGTAGAATTTTTTAAACGTCGCCTATGGAGATTTTTTAAGGGTAAAAGTTTGTCATTCCACGAGCGGGCGCAATTTTGAAGCGTGACATGTTGGGTATCAATTTACTCGGCGTAACATTATCTTTCACAATATAAAAAAAAAAAAATTGGGCTTACTTTACTGTTGTCTTATTTTTTAATTCAAAAAAGTATTTTTTTCCAAAAAAAAAGTGCGCTTGTAAGACCGCTGCGCAAATACGGTGTGACAGAAAGTATTGCAACGGCCGCCATTTTATTCTCTAGGGTGTTCGAAAAAAAAAATGTATAAATGTTTGGGGGTTCTAAGTAATTTTCTAGCAAAAAAAAAAAAATGTTTTTAACTTGTAAAGAACAAATCTCAGAAAGAGGCTCTCGGTCCTTAAGTGGTTAAATTCCTGAGAGTTTGTTGAGATCTAAGTGCATTGTGTCCATAACCAGCAACAAAACAAATTCAATCAATTAAATTCATCACAGCTGAAAAGGAAATGGTCACAGCAAAAGGTATTGTCCATTGTTCGGAAAAAAAAAAATGATATATATGTGTGTATATAAAAACCAATAATAGCAAAATAAAAATAAATGTGCATTTATTAACTTTTTGTATTGAGGCTCACAGAACATCGCAACTGTGATGGTTGTACCACGGCTACAGCACACAGGCAATGGTCAGTACGGAGCTACAAGACCTTGTGTTATGGAGCTGGAGGAGGTGCTGAATGTGCCTCACCACCGTCCTGCCGGTAAGCTCTGTTGAGTCCCTCGGCCGCAGTGACAGATGGAACTTTGTAGTATTTTTAGCCAAGCTGCGCTACATTAAAAAAAACAACCTACAGCAAGGTTCAGGTAAAGGGGGATGGTTTGGGGGGGGGGGGGGGGTCTAAAAAGTGGACAATGCCTTTCAGGACAATATAAATGTTGACTCATTCTGTAAATTTGCCTGGTCAACCTGACCCTCTGGCATCACTAATTTATAGTGTTAATTGTTCATTATTAGTGTTGATGATCTTTTTAGCTGTCTGCAGGGGTGGCATGTTCCTACTGACCACCAATGTAAGGTGGGGGGGGGGCATACTTCCCACTGACCACCAATGTAAGGGGGGCATACTTCCCACTGACCACCAATGTAAGGGGGGCATACTTCCCACTGACCACCAATGTAAGGGGGGGCATACTTCCCACTGACCACCAATGTAAGGGGGGGCATACTTCCCACTGACCACCAATGTAAGGGGGGCATACTTCCCACTGACCACCAATGTAAGGGGGGGGGGCATACTTCCCACTGACCACCAATGTAAGGGGGGGCATACTTCCCACTGACCACCAATGTAAGGGGGGGGCATACTTCCCACTGACCACCAATGTAAGGGGGGCATACTTCCCACTGACCACCAATGTAAGGGGGGGCATACTTTCCACTGACCACCAATGTAAGGGGGGGAATACTTCCCACTGACCACCAATGTAAGGGGGGGGCATACTTCCCACTGACCACCAATGTAAGGGGGGGCATACTTCCCACTGACCACCAATGTAAGGGGGGGTGTACTTCTCACTGACCAGCATACTTCCCACTGACCACCAATGTAAGGGGGGGGGGCATACTTCCCACTGACCACCAATGTAAGGGGGGGGGCATAATTCCCACTTACCACCAATGTAAGGAGGGGCATACTTCCCACTAACCACCAATGTAAGGCTGGGCATACTTCCCACTGACCACCAATGTAAGGGGGGGGCATACTTCCCACTGACCACCAATGTAAGGGGGGGGGCATAATTCCCACTTACCACCAATGTAAGGAGGGGCATACTTCCCACTAACCACCAATGTAAGGGGGGGCATACTTCCCACTGACCACCAATGTAAGGGGGGGCATACTTCCCACTGACCACCAATGTAAGGGGGGGCATACTTCCCACTGACCACCAATGTAAGGGGGGCATACTTCCCACTGACCACCAATGTAAAGGGGGGCATACTTCCCACTGACCACCAATGTAAGGGGGGGCATACTTCCCACTGACCACCAATGTAAAGGGGGGCATACTTCCCACTGACCACCAATGTAAGGGGGGGCACATACTTCCCAGCAATGTAAGGGGGACATTCTTGCCACTGACCACCAATTTAAGGCATTCTTCCCACTGACCATCAATGTAAAGTGTGTGTGGGGGGAGGGCATACCTTCCAATGATCACCAATGTAAAGGGGGGACATTCTTCCCACTGACCACCAATGTAAAGGGGGGGCCATACTTTCCAGTGATCACCAATGTAAGGGGGGGCAATACTTCCCACGGACCACTAATATAAGGGGCATTCTTCCCACTGTCACCAATGTAAGGTGGGAGGGGGGGGGCATACCTCTCACTGACCACCAATGTAAGGGGGGCATACTTCCCAGCATCGTAAGGGGGACATTCTTGCCACTGACCACCATTTTAAGGGGGGAGGGGGACATACTTCCCACTTACCACCAATGTAAGAGGGGCATTCTCCCAAATGACCACCAATGTAAGGAGCATACTTCCCACAGACCCCCGATGTAAGGAGGGGCATACTTCCCAATGATCACTAATGTAAGGGTGGGGTATATTTCCCACTGACCACCAACATAAGGGGGGCATTCTTCCCACTGACCACCAATGTAAAGGGGGGGGGGGCATACTTCCCACTGACCACCAATGTAAAAGGGGGGGGGCATACTTCCCACTGACCACCAATGAGAAATGAAGACCTACCTAGTGAGTCACCAACTTGGAACAAGAGTTCAGTTTTTTTTTTGGACTTTTGCTGACCACATGCCTGTTCCTGGTCAGTGCCTTACTAGGTAGAGATGACAACCCGGGGTCTGTGCCTTTAGAAGCAAGTCAGCATTTTCAGGCACCATTCGGTCCTCACAGGTTCACTTTAATACTTCTCGGATGTGCCAGTAAGCTAGAGTTGAAAATTCTGTACATACAAGAAAGGAGTGAATACATAAGTGTCTATGATGCAAAAAAGGGAGTCTGACTGGAAAATGCTGCTGAAGGAAATCTGGTCTTTCAGTTTTTATATTGAAGCTCCAGGAAAGACAAGTCTGTAGATCTCTGGCTCTTCCATCAGACGTGTCCATCAATGTGTCCTTTGGTTGTGTTCTATCAGAAGTCAGATAGGGCCACTCCCATCGATCGTTCCTACAGAGGGTGGTCGGTCACAAGTCTGCCAGCTGATATTTGCGGACAATTCCGTCTCTGCAGCACGTGTAAACCAACTTCTCCGAGACCGCCACCTGGAGAGGGAAGACGGGGGGGACATTTATCAATGGTGTCACAGAACAAGGCAAATGCTGAATGGGAGAAAAGTCAATTTCTACCTTACACTGATATTATATTCCATTTGCAGCCAAAGCATCAGATGGTGCTCAGTCTTTGGAGAAATGCAACATTTCCAGCGCTCAGTGTCATTAACATCATCCTGTATGTAAGACTTGTGGCCGCTGTACCCAACCCTGCCTCTTAGACTTCCCCAATGTAGTTGGGGGACCGGTGAGACTGTCAAATCTGCGTCATCTATTCTCCCCACCCAACTAGACTGACAGGCCAGGGCCCGCCGGGTCTGTCCCACCCACCATTACATCAAAGCTTGACTGACAGGTCAGGAGCAGCGGCAGCTGGTGACGTTTTAGGATTGGGGGGGGGGGGGGGCAGACCCCGCCCTTCCTTTGGGACCACCATCTCCCCGTCTGTTTTGCATCCAATGCAACAGCATGATAAAAAGGGAAATCTTTCTCCCATCCACTTAGAGCAGGGGGTCTTCAAACTGTGGCCCTCCAGGTGTTCAGGGACTACAATTCCCATCATGCCTAGTCATGTCTGTGAATGTCAGAGTTTTACAATGCCTCATGGGATGTGTAGTTCTGCAACAGCTGGAGGGCCGTAGTTTGAGGATCGCCTGACAAGTCGTCCCTGTGTGAATGGGGTCTCAGACCCCACCGACGATATGCAGCAGCCTATCTAGATGACATAGTGGTACATAGCACTGACTGGGAGTCTCACTTGCCCCCGTTGTCCAGGCTGTCCTTGATTCCCTCTTCAAAGAAGGTTTTACGGCAAATCCCAAAAAAATGTGCCATTGGTCTAGAGCAGGGATCTCAAACTGGCGGACCTCCAGCTGTTGTGAAACTACAAGTCCCATGAGGCATTGCAAGGCTGACAGTTACAAGCATGACTCCCACAGGCAGAGGCATGATGGGACTTGTAGTTTTGCAACAGCTGGAGGATTGTAAGTTTGAGACCCTTGGTCTAGAGGAAGCCAAGAATTTGGTTGACACTATTGGCCGTAGTGTCATAAAACCTCAAGTGAGTAAAATAGAAGCCATCCAGGAATGGCCACGTCCTGCAAACAAGAAGCAGGTCAGGGCCTTTCTTGGCATTGCGGGGTATTATAGAAGATTTATCCCAAATTTTGCAACTATAGCTGTCCCACTGACTGACCTTACAAAAGGGAAAGACTCGGTAATGGTGAAATGGTCCTCAGTAGCAGAGGAATCTTTCCAAGTCCTGAAGAAGGCTCTTTGTGCACAGCCAGTACTGTACTCCCCCGATTTCTCCTAAGATTTTTTGGTTCAGACGGATGAGTCTTATGTTGGTATCGGGGCAGTACTATCACAGGTACACAATGGGGAAGAAGAACACCCTGTGGTGTACCTAAGCAGAAAGCTCAATGACCATGAGAAAAAGTATGCATCATTGAAAAGGAATGTTTAGCCATAAAGTGGGCTGTGGACGCACTCAGGTACTATTTGTTAGGATTCCAGTTTAAGTTAATAACTGTCCATGCTCCCCTGAAATGGATGGCCCAAAAGAAGCAGACTAATAGACGGGTGAACTGGTGGTTTTTGGCTCTACAGGATTACTCATTCACTGTAAAACACAGGCCAGGTGTTGAGATGGGGAATGTAGATGCCCTGTCCCGTGTTCACTCCTGTTGGGCCACAGGTGTTCCAACCCCTGGGTTAAAACGGGGGGGGGGGGATATGTAGCAGAGCGTCCCAGAGAGAGCCGGGAAAAGTCCTGTTCGGGGTTTATACGTCTCCCAGGCTCCTCTCGTACACATTCAGGAATCTCTGATCCATGATCCAGTTTGGGTCTTGGTCCTCTCCCCCAGGCTAATTTAAGCTCACCTGAGCAGACAACCTTTGCTCTCTGCCTGGGAACCCCAGACAACTTCTGTCCAGGAGAGCAAAAGGTTGGTAAAAGCTATTAAGCTGTGAATGTGGAAGCTGACAAGCCGCAGGCCTGGTAGTTAGGCTCTGTAAATATTGTATAATTAGTGCCGAGACACGGCTAGGTTTTTGGTTGGCTATTTTTGTTCCTATTTGTTTTTTTAGAACACTGTACAGCACCTGTATATAGACTTGTATAAATCACAAATAAACACCGCACTGTTTGTCACTATTTCACTGGATTTGGTATCTGTGCCTGAAAGACTGCTACATACCTGCTACCTGTCCCCCAGGTTACAATATATATATATATATATACATATACACACACATTCATATAATATATATATATATATATATATATATATATATATATATATATATATATATATATATACACACACACATACATATACATACATATATACATACACACACGGTGGATATAAGAAGTCTACACACCCTATGTTAAAATGTCAGGTCTCTGTAATGGAAAAAAATGAGAAGAAGATAAATCATTTCAGATTTTTTTTTTCACCTTTAACCACTTACCCTACAGGGCATTTACACCCCCTTCCTGCCCAGGCCATTTTTCAGCTTTCAGCACTGTTGCACTTTGAATGACAATTGCGCGGTCATGCTACACTGTACCCAAACAAATTATTTATCATTTTCTTCACACAAATAGAGCTTTCTTTTGGTGGTACTTAATCACTGCTGGATTTTTTTTTTTTTTTTTTTTTGTAAAAAATAAAGACCAAAAATGTTGAAAAAAAAAAAATGTGTTTTACTTTTTTCTTTTGTCAGTAAATTTTGAAACTAAGTAACTTTTCGCCTTCACTGCTGTGTGCTGATGAGGTGGCACGGATAGGCAGAACTGGTGGACACTGATGAGGCAGCACTTATGGGCACTGATGAGGTGGCACTAATATGCTGCACTTATGGGCACTGATAGGTGGCACTGTTGGGCACTAATAGGCGGTACTGGTGGGCACTGATATGCGGCACTGGTGGGCATTGACATCAACAGCAGTGATGGGCATTGATGGGCAGAACTGATAGCCAGCACTGACTGGCATGGCTAATAGGCACTAAATGGTGGCACTGGTGGGCACTGATTGCTGGCATTGGTGGGCAATGATTTGTGACACTTTTTTTCTTTATTGTAATCAGGGCACTGACTACATTCCTAGATGTCCCCCTGTGAGGAGATGCCGCTGATAGGCTCTCCTCTCCTCACACTCTGTCAGTGTGAGGCGAGGAGAGCCGATCACCAGCATCCCCGTGTTTACATGTGACCTGCTGTGATTGGACACAGCCGATCACATGGTTAAAGAGCCGTGGAATCGGCTCTGTACAGAGATCGGGGTCGCGCTGTGTCCTAGCAACACGGCGTGGCAGCGATCGAGAGCAGCCGTTCTGGGATGCCGCCGTCATATGACAGCGTCCCAGAATGAAAGCCGCACCACCCCGCCGTCATATGACGGTGGGCGGGCGGCAAGCAGTTAATGTGACCTATAAATGGTACAACTCAGTTGAACAACAAACTGAAATCTTTTAGGTGGAGGGAAGTAAAAATAAAAAAAACTTAAATATTATGGTTGCATAAGTGTACACGCCCCCCCAGCTTTGGGAAGCGGCGCCTGAGCGCCCCCTATTGACAGGTCGCCACTGGTCGGAAGACTCCTTGTGTATCCCGCCTACTATTACATCATAGCCTGGCTGACAGGCCAGGATACTCCTTATGTGTCCAGCCTACCATTACATCATAGCCTAACAGGTCAGGAGACTCCTGGTCTGTCCATCCCACCATTACATCATAGCTTGAATGATAGGCAAGGAGACTCCTGATGTGTCCCACATACTATTACATCATACCTTGATTAACAGGCCAAGAGACTCCTGGTCTGTCCCACCCACCCACCATTACATCATAGCTTGATTAACAGGTCAGGAGACTCCTGCTTTGTCCCATCTACCATTAAAGCATAGCCTGACTGACAGTCCAGGAGACTCCTGGTCTGTCCCACCCACCATTACATTATAGTTTGACTAACAGCTCAGGGGTCCCCTGGTGTGTTCCGCCTACCATTACATCATAGCTCGGCTGTCAGGCCAGGAGACTCCTGCATTGTCAAGCACATCAGAAGATGTGCCGGTCCATATGCATGCCCATTAAATACTTCAATTCCCATTGCATGATGGGTATTGTAGTCTGGAACAGTGGTGACTAACACTATAAGGAAGTGACAGCACTTCCTCGATCCCTTCACATGGTGGCTGCTTTTCCTGTATACAGAGATGATGTCACAGACATTTAAAGCGTGAATTTATCAAAAATCTAGAACAAAATAACATGCTCATCTTTACTCTGAAAAAGTAAAAAAATATTGTTGAAATTTTTCAGCATTAAAAGCTATGTATTCCTTCATACATTTTTTTTTTTCTTTATATACAAGCAGTGTAAGTACCTTAATTTGACCAGCGGTGCATGTACAGCAGAGCTCATACCAGGGGAGAGAGAAGATGTACAAAGAGTCAATCAGCAGTAATGCAATGTTTATTGGCTAACAGGGAGCATGCTGATAGGAGAGAGCAGAGTAACAGAAAGATGACCTCATCAGTCTGCTACTTCTCTTTGTGTGTGTTCCCCCCCCCCCCCCCCACTACTAGTCCCTTCATCACTACCATGTCCTGCAGTGACTTAGGTGCTGGTGGAAGAATGGACAGCACTCAGCGGGGTTACCGCTGCCCTAGAACTTCTTTGTTTTCTTTGATTTCCACCAGAAGCTTGTGACTTTCACATGGGTTTCAGAGATCAGACTGCTCCTACCCTATACAGCCCATACTGGGTATTTTCCACCGACATATCTGAGGTCTCCCAAACACATCTACTCTAATTTTTAACCACTTTCAGGGGGGAACTAGGAAATGAGAATGTGATAAAAAATGGTTGCCTAAAATGGAACACTCGACCACCCATGAGTTTGATCGACCACCTAAATTCAATCTAAAGTGGAACGCGCTACCACCCAGGAGTCTGATCAACCACCTAAACTCAATTGATCTGGGGTTATAAATTCACCGCTTTAATACACGTTATTGAAAAATATGTTGTTTAAAGCCTGAAATAAAGAATACAAAAAAAATTTGTCGAAAGTCATGGATTATTTACACCAGGTTCATGACAATTTCAGAACCATCTCCCTGCGGCTGTTTAAAAACCCCACTAATTTCCCTGTTCAATCCCCCCCCCCCCCCCCCGAGGAATTGCCATGACGGCCACAACGCGTTGGGCTGTTTTACAGTTATTGTACATGCTTTTTCAATAAAAGGAAGATTATTTTTGGATGCTATCCCAAGGTGCCGACCACCTTTCCTGTGATCTAGATGCGTACTGACGAATGACCCTGGATGTAGACCGGGAGTCTCAAACTGGCGGCCCTCCAGCTGTTTTGCAGAACTACAAGTCCCATCATGCCTCTGCCTGTGGGAGTCATGCTTGTAACGGTCAGCCTTGCAATGCCTCATGGGACTTGTAGTACTGCAACAGCTGGAGGGCCGCCAGTTTGAGACCCCTGATGGTAGACTGTCTGCACCAAGAAGTGTACATCTGTGCGCATGCATGTGTTTATACAAGTACTGATGTATACCCACAGACAGCTGTGTACAGTCATTGCTTTTCAATGGGGCGGCTGTACCTCAACAGCTGTGTTATAGAGGCGTTGGCAGCCTCAGAATCTGAGCACCGAGCTGTTCTGCATGAAGGTGGGAGGGCCCATACACCTGTTACCGATGGTACACATCCGCCTGTATACACAAGTGCCAGCATACACCCAGGTACAACCATTGCTTTCTATAGGCGGTGGTATGCAGAAACTGTGGCTCCTGGGCAAATTTGACATTATATTGCCCAAGGCTTTCATGTGCATGGGGTCTAATATATCAGCGATATAAATCCTGTATAGTAATGGAAATAATAATAATAGTCAGTATAAATAAATAGAAAGTGCACAATCGGAGTGCCCACCTTGTACACGGGTTCACAGTCGGGTTCTGTGAGCTCTAGAAGATGGTCGGAATCCTGCTGGAGGATGAAGCAGGTCCCATCACCTGCCGATAAGAGAACAACAAACACAAGGGAGTAAAAATCACTCAGTCATTCAGCTGCTAATGCTTCCCAGCAACATTGAAACTTAGAGAACATTAAAAAGTTTATGATGTGCATATAAATCAGATTTGTAAGCAATTGCCGCTATGCTGTCTAACTTCCCTTTCCTCTCTGGAAGGGTTTTAATGCATAACTAAATCCAAGAACAAAAATGTCATGCAATAGAGCTTACCAGTCCTTCGATTTGGTGGCTGCATTCCTTTTTTTTTCCCCCTTTAGGCTTTTATGTCCTGTATTATCATCTGCTAATCCTGCCAGTAACACATTTCTTGTCCTAGGGTGACAACGTTCACTCACTGTACATTATTTATGAAAAAGCAGCGTGGTCACTCAAGGCCGATCTGATTTAGGCCCCTTTCACACGAGGGCATATTCATTTTGATGGACTCCACCTGCTTGGCGGGGGAATCGCTCCATTGATCCCCGCTGAGCAGGCAGATGACAGGTCTGTCTCTGCTCCGCTGTGCAGAGACGGACCTGTCAGAGCCCCGCTGTCCTCTATGGGGAGATTGGATGACAACGGACCGCCTGTTTGTTTTCACCCAATTCGATCCTCCAGACGGATAGTAAATAGGACCAGCCTCCGTCTGGATTTGACGGACCGGATAGCGGCGAATGTCAGTGGACATGTCACCGCTAAAATCCGCCACTCCATAGGGGTGATTGGACGGTGAAATAACAGACAGGCGGACCTGATCGGACAAACCTGTGTGAAAGGGGCTATTAGACTACAAAACACCTCCTCCTCTCCTCACCTCTATCACATGGGGAGGTGAGGCAAGTTGTAGTTTACAGAAGATTGCTTGGAAGAAACATAAACTTGCTTGTGCTTTCTGTTCAGCTCACAAGAAGTTACAAAGACTTTGGATTTCTGGAGGGATCAACAGGTATATTCTGTACTTGCTTAAAGCTGGAAAACTAATGCAGCCACCACATCTTAGGACTGGTTACATTCTCTTCCCCTTTTTCCGCTCCCCCCCCCCCCTTCTTTTCTTCTAAGGACTGGTAAGCTGAAACGTATTACATTTTTGTTCTTAGGTTTAGTGACTAGGAATTAGCAGGAATATCTAGTCAATCATTTTCAGATAGCTCAGCAATGATCGTGAAGAAGATTTAGCACTTTTGCTGCTGTAGAAATGAAGAGATGCTCTGGGTGGCTGCACACCTTGTGGACTTTATCTATCAAATTCAGCTACAAAAAATAAAATAAAAAAAATAAATAAATAAAAATCCCAGTTTGGGGAGATATTTGATGCGTTTTGTGCTATACCAGCGCTTAATCATAACATTTACTTGTTATAATTAGGCATAGCGTGAAACGTGTCGGATCTCTTTCCTCTCTCCAATGCGATTTTATATTTTTGTAACCAAATTTGATGACTGAAGTCCACAAGGTGTGCAGCCAATCCAGAGCATCTCCTCATTTCTATAGTACAGCCGGAGGGCCAGGCTGGCACCCTTACAGAGTGGCACAGCAGTGAATGAAAGCGGAGAAGCACAAACGCCTGGAGCCGTGTAAATCTTCTTCTCTACAAGCCACTTTTGCTGTTGCTTTAAAGCCGAGAGGTGCTTTATAGTTTTTCTCCCAGATTTCACATGGAAGCGATTAACAGCCACCCAATTACTTCTACAGTGCCTTGAAATTTTCCACCTTTTGTCATGTTACAACCAAAGACGTAACTGTATTTTATTGGGATTTTATGTGATAGACCAACACAAAGTGGCACATATTTGTGAAGTGGAAGGAAAGTGATAAATGGTTTTCAACATTTTTTACAAATAAATATGTGAAAAGTGGGGGGTGCATTTATATTCAGCCCCCCTGAGTCAATACTTTGTAGAACCTCCTTTCACTGCAATTACAGCTGCAAGTCTTTTTGGGGTATCTCTCTACCAGCTTTGCACATCTAGAGAGGGATGTTTTTGCCCATTTTTCTTTGAAAAAATATCTCAAGCTCTGTCAGATTGGATGGAGAGCGTCTGTGAACAGCAATTTTCAAGTCTTGACACGGATTCTCAATTGGATTTAGGTCTGGACTTTGACTGGGCCATTCTAACACATGAATATGCTTTGATCTAAACCATTCCATTGTAGCTCTGGCTGTACATTTAGGGTCGTTGTCCTGCTGGAAGGTGAACCTCTGCCCCAGTCTCAAGTCTTTTGTAGACTCCAACATGTCTAAGATTGTCCTGTATTTGGCTCCATCCATCTTCCCATCAACTCTGACCAGCTTCCCTGTCCCTGCTAAAGAAAAGCATCCCAACAACATGATGCTGCCACCACCATGTTTCACGGTGGGGATGGTGTGTTCAGGGTGATGTCCAGTGATAGTTTTCCCCCACACATAGTGTTTTGCTTTTAGACTAAAAAGTTCCATTTTGGTCCCATCTGACCAGAGCACCTTCTTCCACATGTTTGCTGTGTCCCCCACATGGCTTCTCACAAATTAGACTTCTTATGGCTTCTCTTTCACCAATGTCTTTCTTCTTGCCACTCTTCCATAAAGGGCATATTTGTGGAGAACACGACTAATAGTTGTCCTGTGGACAGATTCTCCCACCTGAGCTGTGGATCTCTGCAGCTCCTCCAGAGTTACCATGGACCTCTTGGCTCTTCTCTGATGAATGTTCTCCTTGCCCGGCCTGTCAGTTAGACCCCTTTCACACTGGGGCGGTTTGCAGGCGGTATTGCGCTAAAAATAAAGCCTGCAAACCGCCCCTAAACAGCCTCCGCTGTTTGTTCACTGTGAAAGCCCGAGGGCTTTCACACTGAAGCGGTGCGCTGACAGGACGGTGAAAAAAGTCCTGCAAACCACTTCTTTGGAGCGGGAAAGGAGCGGTGTATGCACCGCTCCTTCCCCGCTCCTGCCCATTGAAATCAATGGGACAGCGCGGCTATACCGCGGCAATACCGCGGCTATAGCCGCGCTGTACGAGTGACTTTAACCCTTTTTTGGCCGCCAGCGGGGGGTTAAAACCGCACCGCTATCGGCCGAATACAGCTGCAAGAACGACGGTACAGCAGCGCTAAAAATAGCGCTGTTGTACCGCCGACGCCCCCACCGCCCCAGTGTGAAAGGGGCCTTTAGGTGGACGGCCATGTCCTGGTAGGTTTGCAGTTGTGCCATACTCTTTCCATTTTCGGATGATGGATTGAACAGTGCTCCGTGAGATGTTCAAAGCTTGGAATATTTTTTTATAACCTAACCCTGCTTTATACTTCACAACTTTATCCCTGACCTGCCTGGTGTGTTCCTTGGCCTTCATGATGCTGTTTGTTCACTAAGGTTCTCTAACAAACCTCTGAGGGCTTCACAGAACAGCTGTATTTATACTGAGATTAAATTACACACAGGAGGACTCTATTTACTAATTAGGTGACTTCTGAAGGCAATTGGTTCCACTAGATTTTAGTTAGGGGTATCGGAGTAAAGGAGGCTGAATACAAATGTACCCCACACTTTTCACTTATTTATTTGTAAAACATTTTAAAAAACATTTATCATTTTCCTTCCACTTCACAATTATGTGCCACTTTGTGTTGGTCAATCACAAAAATAACAATTTTCTTTTTTTGATTGTACCATGACAAAATGTTGAAAATTTCAAGGGGAATGAATACTTTTTCAAAGCACTGTATGATGAGATAAGACAATGAATTACACTCATACCATGGCTGGCAATGAAGCCCTCTCTGAATGGCACCAGGCATAATACTGGGGCTCCTGACTTGCAGATGGTTTGTACGGGAACTCTGAAACAAGAAATGTTATGATTGGTAAAAAGCTGCAACAGGCAAAGTTAACAAACATAGTAGGTGAGGTTGAAAAAAGACACAAGTCCATCAAGTCCAACCTATGTGTGTGATTATGTGTCAGTATTACATTATATATCCCTGTATGCTGCAATCGTTCAGGTGCTTATCTAAGGCCCCTTTCACACTGGGGCGGGATGTGCTTTACCGTCGCTTTAGCGGCGGTATTCAGCCACTAGCGGCAACAGCGGCTGTTTCGGGACGGTTTGCAGGCGCTATTTTTAGAGCAACAGCGCCTGCAAACCGCCCCAGTGTGAAAGGGGCCTAATAGTTTTTTTGAAACTATCGATGCTCCCCGCTGAGACCACCGCCTGTGGAAGGGAATTCCACATCCTTGCCGCTCTTACAGTAAAGAACCCTCTAC
Organism: Lithobates septentrionalis; assembly: GCA_037952835.1. NCBI lineage: Eukaryota > Metazoa > Chordata > Amphibia > Anura > Ranidae > Lithobates > Lithobates septentrionalis. The sequence continues at coordinate 1,152,924 of JBBDGP010003123.1, read as the reverse complement.
GTAGTTGAAGGTTAAACCTCTTATCTTCTAATTTTAATGAGTGGCCGCGTGTCTTGTTAAAATCCCTTCCACAAAAAAGTTTTATCCCTATTGTGGGGTCACCAGTACGGCATTTATAAAATTGAAATCACTTGCCTCAGTACTCCTCTCAATAGACCTCAGTCCTGAAGCAACTAGTGGGCTGGCTCTTGAGAGGGGTTATACAAATATCAAAATAGTATATACTGTAGATATATAGATGGATAGAGAATCGGGTGTTCCTATGCAGACTGTATTTTCATGTAGGCTGCCCTAGGTAACGCCCACACACACACATAATGCTGAGCCCCAGTGATCCGGTGGAGGTGCTGTGCTACTATCCTGACCGGACTTAGGCTGGGGTGGTGGCTTTGCAAATCCGCTGGAGTGACGGGGACCTGGAAGGTTAGTACCGTCAGGAACTAAAACCGGAGCGCCTGAACGTAATTGGGGGCTGGGAGTAAGTTCTCCCCGAGAAGGATGGAAGGGTCCATTACCTCCTGGTTTGAGTAGTCTATCATTTCTGGCCATGGGCTGGGAAGGCAGAGGATCCGTGGTGTCTGTGCCCCCTGGGAGTGGTCGTCCTAGGGGTGCTCTGAGTAACACCTGGGTGTGGGACCCCACTGTGTAAGAAAGCACATGGTCACAGTCACCAAAGTTTCTCTTTCTGCACTGCGCCTTTTAGGGCCTGGCCTTCTGGCTAAGTCCGGGGGCAATTTTTTACTTACCAGGCCTCAGGGCCTAGGCCAATGCTCAATTTGGGCACGGCCACCTATTTATTTTTTCTCCCACTGTTTGTCACTTTTGTGTGTGTTTTTTTACTTAATAAAGGGTGCGAGTCCTCTGGCTTACCCGGACGTCTAGGGGGAGGATGTGTGGCCCTCAGGTTCCTTCCTCTGGGGGGGGTCTCTCTTCGGGAGAGCTCCCCTGGCCTAGTACTCAATGGATGGCCTCAGCTGACCTAGAAGAACAGGTTCTGCCAGGCCTTCTGGCTAGGCAGACCATGTTGTTAACATATGTCCCCGTCAGGATCCTTGCGCCCCTGGGGTCAGGATACGAGTCCTACCCCTTCAGGGGTTGGAAAAAGCCACACCCTTAGGGTCCTTTCACACTGGGGCGGGGGCTTTACCGTTGGTATGCGGCCGCTAGCGGGGCGGTTTTACCCCCCTGCTAGCGGCCGAGAAAGGGTTAAAACCACCGCAAAGCGCCTCTTCAGAGGCGCTTTGCCGGCGGTATAGCCGCGCCGTCCCATTGATTTCAATGGGCAGGAGCGGTAAAGGAGCGGTATACACTCCGCTCCTTCACCGCTCCAAAGATGCTGCTGGCAGGACTTTTTTTACCGTCCTGCCAGCGCATCGCTCCAGTGTGAAAGCCCTCGGGGCTTTCACACTGGAACGAAAGCAGTGGCACTTTCGGATCGGTTTGCAGGCGCTATTATTAGCGCAATAGCGCCTGCAAACCGCCCCAGTGTGCAAGGACCCTTAAGTGCACTTTTTTGTGTGTGTTCACATGCACGTTTTTTGTACACTTACAGGTTTTATCGTTACAGGATTTTGCACCACTGCAGAATTAAAAAAAAAATTCAGTGGCTGAACAAATAGCAGCAATATGAAGGAAAGGTTAGTATGTGATGTAAAGAGATGGGGGCTTTAAACGTAACCATTGCTTTGCTCTTCATGGGTAAACCATAAGTAAACCTGGTCAATATTTGGGCAACTGAGCATGTGATGAAAAATGTATAAAAGCAGAAGTTACTTGTAGTAGATCCAGACATAAAAGCAGCTGAAGTTATATTCGAATCTTAACTTTCCTTATGAAAATCAAGCTTGGTCCCAACTCCTCTCAATCTCCCAATTCTCTATAACAGGGGTCCGCAACCCCCAGGGGCCGCGGACCGGTTCTAGTCTGTGACCTGTTGTTAGAAACTGGGCCCAGGAATTCACAACACGGGAACGGAGGGCTGCCGGAGTGCTTTACAGCTCTAGCAGCTATCCGCTGCCGGCTGCAGTAGGGGGCAGTGTGGTGCACAATTCAGCACATCCCATGGCTCCCTTTCTTTTTTTGTACAAACTTTATTTTGAAGTGCACAAAATATACACTTCATTCATTAAAATGTCTTCACACGCAGCATGCCGCACCACCGCCACAGGTTACGTTGCAGTGTGAATGGAACACATAGGAAGCAACTGTTTCCAGTATGCCCTGGGGTAACGGACGTTTTACAATGCATTCGCTATGTGCATAGCTCCCAACTGTCCCTGGTTTCAAGGGACTGTCCCTGATTTGGAGCAATGTCCATCTGTCTCTCATTTTGATCTGATCCATATAGATGTATAATGCACACACACACACATACAATATATATATATATATATATATATATATATCTTTTTTTTTTTTTATATATATGCCATCCTGGCAGGTTTACTAGGATGAAGAAGAAGGTGTGATATCTCACTTTGTGTTTCGGATGTCCAGCTGGTAGATGTTTCCATCTTGACTCCCGGCCAGGATGACGAGGCTGGAGAGGAACGTGCAGCAGTTGAAAGCATCTGACCCATCAAAAGTGAAGACCTGCAATAGAGAGAAAACTCCTCAGCATTGCCATAAAAGAGGAAACAAACAAAAACCCCCATGGTGCTTCTGGCTCACAAAGAGAACCTGTCACCATAAGCAACACGACAACCTGGGATATGGGGGGAAAAATTAAAAAAAAAGACACCACAAAAGAGAACCTCTGTCTTTTCAAAAGCCGATCCCTCTCGGCTCTCAGGAATTCCTTTTTCATAATGCAGTGTAGCCTATTTGACTTTTTCAGTGCGTTTCATGCCCAAAAAGGTGGGGCAAAGTCTAATTGTTGATATCTCCAGAGAAGTGAAGCGTATGCGTTGCATACTAGCACATTATGAAAGACTTACCTGAAAACGAAGCCCTCCAGCGGTGCGCTGTCACTGCTGACAGGGCTTCCATTTCACCCAGTCTTCCTTCCAGGTTCGCGGCCCGCAGTCACTTGACTGGCCGAGCTGCGATGGCGTCACTCCCGCGCATGTATGCAGGAGTCACAGCCACGGCACGCCGTCCATCGCGAAGCACAGTGCGCATGCGCTGGTGACATCACTGGCACCGCTAAATTAAATATCTCCTAAACAGTGCACGTTTAGGAGATATTTACTGTACCTAGAGGCAAGCCTTATTATAGACTTACCTGTAGGTATAAATAATAATAAAAAAAAAAAAACCTTTACTACCACTTTGATTTAGGACCAGTGTACATCACATGCAGTCCAGTGCGTTTTTTTTCTGCATCAAAAATGTATGGAAAGTAGGTTATATGGTTTTAAATGGCATAGTTTACACCAGTGCAGTCAGTTCCAGGGCTATCCAGTTCCAGAAAAAAAACAAAAAAACACATGCTGCATTTTTCCTGCACTGAACTGAACTGGAACGCAGTAAAATGCATCAAAAACGCGTTAAAAACGTGCATGCAGAAACGCATCTGGAACAGATCTGGAGTGCGTTCTTGTGGTGTGAACCACCCCTAAACCAGTTGCCGCCCGCTCACCGTCAAATGACGGCATCCCAGAACAGGCGCGCAGCGTGGCGATTATGGCTGCTAGGGCATGGCGTGACCCTGATGTCTGTCCGCGGCTCTTTAACCATGTGATCGGCTGTGTCCAATCACAGCCGGTCACATGTAAACACGGAGATGCTGGTAATCGGCGCTCCTCGCCTCGCACTGACAGTGTGTGGCGAGGAGAGCTGATCAGCGGCATCTCCTCGCAGGGGGCAACAAAACATGTAATCAGGGCACGGATCATCAGTGCCCTGATTATAATAAAGCGCCAACAGTGTCACCAATCAGTGCCCTCCAGTGCCAGCAATCAGTGCTGACCACTGCCCACAAGTGCCAATCAGTGCCCATTAGTGATGCCAGTCAGTGCTGGCTATCAGTGCCGCCTATCAGTGCTGTCCATCAATGCCCATCAGCTCCACCCATCAGTACCGCCCATCCGTGCCGCCTATCCGCGCCCACCAGTCTCGCCTATCAGGGCCCACCAGTCTCGCCTATCAGTGCCACCCATTAGTGCCCATCACTGCTGCCTATCAGTGCCACATATCAGTGCCACCTATCAGTGCCCATAAGTGCGGCATACTAGTGCCTCCTCATCACTGCCACCTAATCAGTGCCGCCTCATCAGTGTTCTTAAGTGCCACCTCATCAATGCCCACCAGTTCAGCCTATCAGTGCCCATCAGTGCCGCCTCATCAGCGCACATTAGTGAAGGAGAAAAATTACTTAGATACAAAATTTACTGACAGAAACTAAGTAAAAAAAATATTTTTTCAAAATATTTTGGTCTTTTTTTTTTTTGTTGTAAAAAATTAAAAACCCAGCAGCGATTAAATACCACCAAAAAAAAGCTCCATTTGTGTGAAGAAAATGATAAACATTTCATTTGGGTACAGTGTAGCATGACCGGGCAATTCAGCGCTGAAAGCTGAAAAATGGCCTGGGCAGGAAGGGGGTGTAAGTGCCCGGTAGGCAAGTGGTTAAAGTGGTTGTAAACCCCGTTGCACCACTTTTACCTACAGGTAAGCCTATAACAAGGCTTACCTGTAGGTGTCAGGGATATCTCCTAAACTTGCACAGCTTAGGAGATATTGCGGATATCATTGCCGACGTCATTGGCGCATGCGCACTGCAGAAACGGCCCCGTTCGTGCTGTTTCTTCAGGACTTGTGCCGTGACCGGCTGCTCCCGCATGCATAGGCGGGAGTAACGTCCTCGCAGCTCCGGTCAAATCACAGCGAACCAGGAAGTAACTCCAGTGGAAGATGCCGGCCGTGTACTCGGAGTGCCGACGCCGATTCAGGGCATCGTTCTGAGATAAGCATTTCATAATGAGCTAGTATACGATGCTAGCTCATTATGCCTTTGACTTGCGGGGTTTTTTTTTTTGGAGGTTTACAACCTCTTTAATGGATTTGGAGTGGTGCACTCACTTTTGCACAAGACTGCATACTATGCCGCTTTGGTTCTGTGGGCCATTTCTCTTTGCTCTACAAGAAAGCAGGACTTTGCCCAACCTTTCATCAAATGAGGTTCAACAAACCAGAATAAAAAAAAAAAAAAAAAAAAAGATATAAAATGATTTGGTCATACAAATTAACGTTTAATGTTAATAAACTAAACAGAAGAGTCGCTTACAGACTGGCGGCTGTGCAGACTGACGCCCTCCAACTTCTTATCTTCCCGTGCCAACAGCAGCAGCTTCCCTTCTGTACCGATCTCTCTGTCACCTGCAACACATTAGAGACAATTTATCGATTTGTATTCCCCTTTAAAGTACTGTGTGGAGAGAGCGGCTCTCTGCAGTCCTGTCCCCTCTCCCCAGATCTCAGAGCCCCAACCCTGGCCCATGAACCTTCTTCATAGACCCGAGCCGTGCCTTCCCTGCATACAGCTGACAGATCAAACCTCTCACACATCTCAGCAGTATGGATGACTGGCATGCAGTTAGCAGGGGTGCCCAACCGCTGGCCAGCGAGCCACATGTGGCCCGCAGCGCCCTCCGGTGTGGCCCGCCATGTCTTGCTCTGAGATGGCGGGCCGGCAAGCCCAGATCATGGGTTCCCGACACGCCATCTCCGAGCAATAGTGCGAAGAACGGAGCCGCCGCTAGAGGAAGCAGAGCCGATGCCAAAATGTGATACCAAATGTACTCTGCCTGTGACAGGAAGCGTTGGCTCTGCTCTCTACTGCAGCTGCATGCTTCTGTCACAATTATGCTCGGGGATGGCGGATCGGGACACAGGAACCTGCGATCTGGGACAGCAGCCACCAGTATCAGTACCAGCCACGAGTATCCATACCAGTACCAACCAGCATTACCAGTACCAACAGTACCAGTCAGCAGTACCTCCAGTACCAGTACCAGCCAGCAGTACCAGTAGCAACCAACAATACCAGTACCAGCCAGCAGTACCAGTACCAACAGTACCGGTACCAGTCATGAGTACCCGCCAGAAGTACCAGTACCCACCATCCGTACCAGTCATCAGTATAAACCAGCAGTACCCGCCAGCAGTACCAGTCATCAGTACCAGCCAGCAGTACCAGTACCAACCAGCAGTACTAGCCAGCAGTACCAGTCAGCAGTACCAGTACTAGCCAGCAGTACCAGCACCTGTCAGCAGTACCCACCGGCAGTACCAGCCAGCAGTAGAAGCCAGCTGCAGGAATCCTGAGGAAGAAGTGAAGACTGAGGTCAGTTGAGGAGCAGGTAAACCGCTGTGCTGTTAGGCCCCTTTCACATGATCGGTCCGATCGGGTCTGCCTGTCTGTTTTTTAGGTGGACTCAAACGGACTCTCCCTTCACCCCTATAGAGCGGCAGATGTAAACAGACTCATGTCCGTTTACACCCGCCTATCTGCAATCCGATCTCCTTAAAAAAAAAAAAAAAAAAAAAAAAAAACAGAAGAAGGGGATCTGTCCCCTTCTGTCTGGGCGGATCGGAGGGCCCTTAGGGTAGAGCAGGTTGTATCCGTGTCTGCTCTACATATGCTGAGTGGACACAGATCTGCCATCCCGCCTTTACGTTCATTGTGGCCCTGCGACCAGTTACCAAGTCGATAAAGTGGCCCTCGCTCCTCAAAAGGCTGGGCAGCTCTGAGTTAGGGGGTAAAAGCAGACCCCTACACAACCTCTTCCCTGCTTGGCCATCCAGGGTTACACTGTTTGCACAGCAATGGTCTATGCAACATCTCTTCCTCTCTGCTCCAGCCTGTGCCCCCCCCCCCCCCCCCCAAGGTCTTTTAAAGGTCTGTGGAAGGAGGTGTCTCGTTCCGCTGTGACTGCCAGGCTGCAACCTTTGCTGAGGCCAGGCTCGGTCTTTTAAAATGATAAAAACAGCTACACAGGGTACAAAGTGTGTGTCAAAGTGATTGTACACCTACATTTTTTTTTTTTTTTAAATAACAAACATGTTATACTTACCTGCTCCGAGACTGCAAGCCAGGCCTTCATTGGTAAGCAATATATTTTTTTAATGGCAGAACTGAACTATAAAAGCTGCTCGGGCCCCCCTACTGAGCTGATGGAGCCCGGGCCAACAGGACCAGTTGCACGGCCTTATCAGCAGCCCTGAACACACTCCTAAACCTTACAGACGGCCTTCCCAGAAGAGTTGAAGCTGTTATAGCTGCAAAGGGTGGGCCAACTCAATAGGGATAAAACTTTTTCGCGGTAGGGAGTCTAACAAGACTCATGGCCACTCATTAAAATTAAAAGAAAAGAGGTTTAACCTCAAACTACGTAGAGGGTTCTTTACTGTAAGAGCAGCAAGGATGTGGAATTCCCTTCCACAGGCGGTGGTCTCAGCGGGGGGCATCGACAGTTTCAAGAAACTATTAGATAAGCACCTGAACGACCGCAACATACAGGGGTATACAATGTAATACTGACATATAATCACACATATAGGTTGGACTTGATGGACTTGTGTCTTTTTTTCGACCTCATCTACTATGTAACTCAATATTGAACCTTACGGACTAAAGCCTCGTACACACGGTCAGATTATTGGACGAATTTGTCAGTTTTTTGTTTGTTTGAAATGTCTCAAATTGAAAGTGAAGAGGGTACTCACCATCAGAAAATTTTCTGACGACAGAATTCAACGTCAGAAGTGACGGAATGTGTTATGCGAATGTGAATTGTTTTGTATGTGTTCTTTCATTTCTGAGCATGCCTAGTCTTGCTCTTCAGATTTTTTTTTTCCTTTGTCAGAAAACCGTACTAATGAAAAGAAAAAAAAATAAATAAAAATCGGACGTTGTGGTCACATCAGATAAATATTTTCAAGCCTGCACATCCAGTTTTTGTCTGCTGAAAATTTGTAATCGGCTGTCAAAAGCAGCATAGCAACGATCAGAAAATCGGCAGATCGTTCATCAGTCGAAGTTTATCTTCAGATTTTCTGACCATGTGTACGGGCCTTAAGACTGGGATGCCATTCAAGTTCATGTGCGTGACAAGGCAGGTGTACCAATACTTTTGGTAATATAGTGTATGTTCCCTTATGCAGATCTCAAAAAAATAAATAAATAAAATAAAATAAAAATAAAATGACACTTACTGGGCGTTGTCTCTGGTGCCCCAAGATTAACTGTATTGTCTGCGACGCCGACAGATATTCCATTAATGGGAGCGCCGCAATCTGCCACAACGGCAAGGCATGACGATTTCCCACAATCCCAGAGCCGGGCCGTTCCATCCCGTGAGCAGGACACGACATTCCTCCCACGGTCCACTATCGCCAGATCCAAGACTCCTGCAAAAGCAGAGGTATTCTCTTACACCATGTGAGCAATGTCTGCATTTGGCTTCTGAGACCTGGTGCAGGTGTTTGTGGGGTTTTTGTGCCAAAAGGCTCAAACATAAAATTTTGTCACCAATGTCATTTGATGCTTTTATGCCACAAACTGATCATACTGAAAAAAAAATAGGATTTTTATAACAGCTTACCTGTAAAATCCTTTTCTTGGAGTACATCATGGGACACAGGGCCTTAAGTAATTACTTAATGAATATATAGGCACCTTCAGGTGATGGACACTGGTAAACCCAATACAGGAAGTTCACTCCATACCTAAACCCCCCAAAAAAGGGGAGGGACCTCTGTGTCCCATGATATACTCCAAGAAAAGGATTTTACAGGTAAGCTGTTATTCCATTTTCTTCATCATACATCATGGGACACAGAGCCATAGTATTAACTTAATGGGATGTCCCATAGCAATGCTATTTGAGAAGAGCAAGAGACAAGCCGCAGGGTACCCCCAGACTTGAGGACCTATACTGCTTGCCTGCAGCACACTGCGCCAAAGGCGATATCCTTATACCACTTTACATTCACCTGATAAAACTTGGTGAATGTATGTACTGAAGACCAAGTTGCGGCCTTACAGATCTGAGCCACGGAGGTCTGGTTAACGCACTGCCCAAGAAGCACTAACTGACCTGGTAGAGTGCGCTTTGGCTTGAAAAGGTGGAATCTTTCCCCTTAAATCATAAGTCTGAATTATAACTTGCCGAATCCACTTAGCGACAGTGGATTTCGACGCTGCCTGTCCTTTCTTAGGACCCTCTGGCAGTACAAATAAGACATCAGTCTTCCGAATCTGAGCAGTTGTCTTTAAATAGACTTTCACTGCTCTCACCACATCAAGACAATGTAGTGACTTCTCTTCCCTGGAACATGGTTTTGGAAAAAACGATGGAAGGACAATGTCTTGGTCTGGGTGAAAGCCTGAGACCACTTTTGGCAAAAAGTCTGGACGAGGGCTTGACAACACTCTGTCCTCATGAATAATCAAGTATGGCTCTTTACAAGAAAGAGCGGCCAATTCCAAAACCCTCCTTGCTTAGAATATACCAACCAAGAACACCAGCTTCCTTGTCAGATAGACTAAAGGAATATGTTGTATCGGTTCAAATTGCTGTTTTTGTAACACTGACAAAACTAAGTTCAAGTCCCAAGGGTTCAAAGGTGATTTAACTGGCGGATAATTCTGCATCACCCCTTGTATAAAACCACAGACTAAAGAATGTGACGCAAGCGGTCTTTGAAATAAGACCGATAAAGCTGAGACTTGGCCCTTAATAGTACTCAAGGCCAACTTCATCTCTACCCCTAATTGTAGAAAGGCAAGAATTCTGCCTATGATATATCTCCGAGGGTGCCAACCCTTGGATTCGTACCAGGAAACATAAGTCCTTCAGACTCTATAATATAAAGTTCTGGAAGCTGGCTTCCTTGCATTAATCAAAGTAGAGATAACTGACCCGGAAAGCCCACGCTTCTTCAGAACATGGGTTTCAATAGCCAAGCCGCTAAATTTAGCAGTAAGGTAGGATGGAATATTGGCCCCTGTGAAAGCAGGTCTGGCTGTAGTGGAAGGGACCATGGATCCTCCACTGCCATCTTTACGATTTCTGCATACCATGACCTTCTGGGCCATGCTGGTGCTACCAGAATTACCGGCTTTCTTTCCAGCTTGATCCTGCAAAGAAGTCGTGGCAGCAACTGAATAGGGGGAAATGCACAGATCAGTGAGAACTGATCCCATGGGGTCACCAACGCATCTGTTCCACGTGCTAATGGATCCCTTGTCCTGGACACAAAGTTGACTAACTTCATTTTGAATCTTGATGCTAGAAGATCTACGTCCGGAGTCCCCATCTTTGACAAACAGCCCATAAAATGTCAGGGTGAAAAGACCATTCCCTTGGCAATAACTGCTGGCGACTTAAGTAGTCCGCCTGCCAATTCTCTATTTCCGTAATGAAGACTGCTGATCTGCTGATAGGCAAGGAACATTCCTTTCTGCCCAAGTTAGAATATGGTTCACCTCTCTCTGTGCGGCAAGACTCTTGGTGCCCCCTTGGTGATTGATATAGGCCACAGCTGTGGCATTGTCAGATTGGATCCTGACAGGACAATCCTGTAACCTGAAAGTCCAGGCCTTCAGAGCCAGACGCACTGCCCAAATCTCTAGGATGTTGATGGGCAAGGCTCTTTCGGTTCTTGACCACTGTCCTTGGACAGTTGTCTTCTCTAATACTGCTCCCCAGCCTAAAAGGCTGGCATCTGTCGTTACCACTTTCCAGATAACTGGTCTGAAGGATTTTCCCTTCAGCAGATTCTGGGTTAGTAACCTCCAACTGAGGCTTTGCGAGACCCTTGGGGACAGTCGCATTGGCAAGTCTAAAGCTTGGATCATTTCGTTCCAAGCCGACAGGATACTGCTTTGCAACAGTCTCGAATTAAACTGGGCATAGGGAACCGCTTCGAATGAATCCACCATCTTTCCTAAGAACCTCATGCAAAGGCGAATGGAGGGGTCTCCTTTCGACCTGACCATCCGTACTAGCTATTTTATGGAGTTGATTTTTGCCTGAGGCAAGAACACCTTTTTCTGGGCTGTGTCTATGATCGGGCCCAAATACTCCAGCTTTTTTAGCAGTTTTAAGGAAGACTTCTCTAGGTTGAGAATCCAACCCAGACTTTCCAGGTAACTGGTTGTAATGGCCACACTTTGCTACAAATGAGCCACCGATTGGTCCATTAGCAATAGATCATCTAGGTACCCCAAGACTGTTAGGCCCTGTATCTGGCTAGAGGCAGCGCCAGTCCTTTTGTGAACACCCGTGGGTGCTGTGACTAGCCCAAAGGGCAAGGCTACAAACAGAAAGTGCTGCTGTTCTACTTCGAACTGCAGAAACCTTTGGGGAGCGGGTAATATAGGGACATGCAGATATGCATCCCTGATTTCGATAGACGCCAGAAGTTCTCCTCCTTGTAGGATAGAAACTACTGACCTGATCGACTCCATGCAAAAGGAGCGAATCTTCAGGAACCGATTTAGATTCTTTAGATCTAGAATGGGTCTGACATCTCCATTTGGTTTTGGTACCATAAAGAGGTTTGAATAAACTGCCAAACCTTACTCTTCTGTGGGGATCTGTATGATCACCCCTTGAGCCAGTAACCGGTCTAATGCCCGAAAAACAGATTGCCTTTTTCTCTGGATCTTTGGGAACGTTTGATCTCAGAAAACAAAACGGTGGAAACTCACGAAATTCTAGTTTGTATCCTAGAGACACTGTGGAGATGACCCATCTGTCCTGAATTTCCTTTTGCCAGACTTGCGAGTATTGCAGAAGTCTTCCCCCCACCTTGGTGAGGGGGGCGCCTCTTCATAATAAACCTTAAGTATTCTGCTTTGCAGATTTGCGGCCCCAGGTCTTCTTCTATGCCTGGGCCTGACCCTGAGGCTTTCCTCTAGAGTCAGACGATGGAGGCCATTGCCACTGCCTAGAGGTGGATGCCCCTGCCGCAAGGGAAAAAGTCCTTTTAAATGAAGGACGTTTATACTTTTTTGATTGGCAAAAGAGTACTCTTCCCACTAGAAATCGTTCGGATGTATTTATCCAAAATTATCCCCAAATAGTCGATCCCCATGAAAAGGGAAACTAGTCAGAAGCCTTTTGCAAGGTGCTTCGGCTGACCAGGCTGAACTACAGTGTCCTACGCATGTGTACTGGCACAAGCGCAAGGCGGGACGCCTGGTGAATAGAGTCTTTCATGGCGTCTATGGCAAAACATAGCGCCTTTAGAAGTTCGGACAAATCGTGGGCCTGTTGTGCAGGGACCTCTTTAAGGGCCTGTCTAAACTGGTCCCTTAGGGACTGACAGATGCCTATTGCCGCAACTGCAGGCTGAGTAACCGCACCTGTCAAAGAAAAAGAGGATTTTTAACAGGAATTCCAACCTTTTATCAGTTGGATCTTTAAGCATTTATGCATTGTCTACTGGGCAAGTTAGACTATTATTCACACTGGAAATCGCAGCGTCAATGCTGGTATCTTCCATCTTTTGGTGAATTTCTCCTCCATGGGATAGAGTGCTGTGAATCTCTTTGGAGGGAGAAACTGCTTATCTGGGTGATCCCATTCAGTATAAATAAGCTTTTTTAATAATGCATGTACAGGAAACGCATGAAAATGCTGTGAAGGTTTTTAGGAATCTAAAGAAGAAAACAGAACTATCAGCTGACTCTGCTAGAGGCAGCTTGAAAGAGACAATCTCTTACAGAGATGGTTTGTGCATCAGCAATTTCTCAGATAGCGAGGCTGAAAAAGGTTCATCTACTGTTGTTTCCTCCGCAGAGGAGTAATCGGTTTACCTTTCTTCCTGATCGCCTGAGGGCAACACCTCATCCTGTACCCACTGTTCCCTTGGTAAGGGGTCCGAGGTGGGGGAGGGGGATCTAACACGCTTCCTATCCTTTTGGATAGAGGATGCGATTAAAGTCACTAATCTGCCTTCTAGGCCCTGCAGGGCGGAGGAAAATGCATCTTCGGTCACTTATACAGGGGCTGAAGTGTGAGAAGTAGTTGCACCACCAATTGGTCCTCACCCTGGCTTGCCATATCTGGTACCTCAGGCGAGGATGACAGTGTGGAGACACGACTGGAGTTCCCAGCGCCTGGGGGTGGAATTTTTGGTACCTTTTGGGAGCAATAGTGCTGAGCACAAAAAAACAGAGGCACTAATAAATGCACAACTCGCCGAGCAACATAATCTAGCAAAAGACAATGCTAAGCTTTTTAGTGTTTTTATAATGTTATTTCCTGTACTGGAAATGCCTGCATCCCTTACCTGCCCCCAGTGCTCTTTGTCCTGTGTGTCCGACTCCAGCTGTAGCTGTGAGCGCCTGTCTCTGTCCCCAGCGCCTGCGCCGCATGCTCCTCGTGTACTTAAGTCCCGCACATGGCGCCATGCCTTAGCCACGCCCTCAAGCCACACCCCCTCCGTCAATCAATGTCCCCACCTCTGTATAGTAGCCCTAGTCCGCTCACATGCGTGGACGGCATTGATACACTCCTTGAGCGAGAGGGGAGGCAAGGGAAGGCTGGGAGGCCATAGTGGGGATAAGAAAAAACTCAATATATATGAAAGCCGCTGCCGCCGCCACACCCCCGGGGGGTGGGGGGTTCTGGAATACAAGCTATAGTTGTACCTACCTACCCCCAGGGGGGAAAAGTTCTGATGAGGATCCTCCCTGGCTTGCTGAGACCACACACGTGCTGTTGGGACTTCTGAGCTGACTGAGACAACGTACTAAGGTATGAATTTACTCCCTCTAGTGGAGACTTTAAGCATGACATTTTATTTAAGTTTGAAAAAACCATAGATAGCCTTTTTACAGTACATAAGCTTCTTCCCTTACCTTTTCCTCGCTGCAGGATACTGCTGTAACAGACAGATCCAAACTTCACCCATCACGGCGGGCTGTGTTAGCAAACCTTCAAGGACCGGGTCCCTATTACAGGGTTCCACTCCCTTGGACCTGTATAGCACCCCTCAGGAGAAACTTTGTAGCATGACCAAAAGAGTCCTGTGTCCTGGGGTCCAGCCCTACAAAAAGAGGCGTTACAGGCAAAACCTCGTTCTTCTTCTGCGAGGCCCGGGTACCATCCACTATGGCCTCAGTGGCTTGGATGGATCCGGTCTGTGGAGGCTATTTAAATCCAGCATGGATCCCTCCAGTGGAGCTCTTCAGAACACATCTTCACTTGTGACCAACACCTTAAACACTGGCGAAAAAACTGAGGTACTCCTGGAAGGAGGAGGGGTTAAATAGGGAGTGAACTTCCCGTATTGGGTATACCAGTGTCCATCACCTGAAGGTGTCTATATAACCATTAATGTAATACTATGGCCCATGATGTACGATAAAGAAAATAATTTTTGACCCTTACAGAAACATTAGAAGAATAGGCAAAATTCTCATAAAAAAAAAAAAAATGTTACCATGATAACCCAACCTGTGTAATCTGTTCTGCATTTGGCTTTTAGCCCACCTGCTTTGTGTCCTTTGAATGTGACGGGGCAGCCGGCATTTTCCACCGACCAGACCTTCACCTGAGCGTCCATCCCGCCGCTCAGCACCACCATACCGGATGGGAAGAACGTGCAGCAATTGACATCAAAGAAGTGACCTTCCAGGACTCTCTGGAGGAAGAGGAAAAAAATGACGTATATCTGTGTGCGGTGGTCGGCAATCGGTTAAAATTCTTTTTTTGTACATACATTTCATAATTTTATATATTAATAAAAAAATGTTCAGAACGTATTAAAGTGATTTACATTGAACCCTATGGGAGAATTTGCCTCGGTTCGCAACCAATTTGGTTTGCGACCAGAGTCGCTTCACTAATTAAGTTCATGAGCCGAGGTATCGCTGTACATTTTTTTTTCCTTTAAATACTTTATGTTAGACCCAGGGACATCACCACTGGATCTCTATACTTTTCTATGCAATGCAGGCAGATCATGGCTAATGAATGGGACCAGCGGGGACGCTACATAGCTTCCCAAAAACATCACAGCACCCATCTTTAGTACTTCTTTCATGTGCCCTCGGTCCCAATGAAAGCAGTGGGCTGGCTCTTGGGAGGATTTATGCAAAATATCTACCCATGGAAATCTCAAAATGCCTTGATGGGTGGGAGTCAGTCTGGGAGGGGTGGGCGTTCCTAGGCAGAGTGCATTTGCATCGCCTCGTGTGACACCGAGCCTCCAGAACCTAAAGGTGTTGTACACCGTCAAGGTTTTTCACCCTAATGCATTCTATGCATTAAGGTGAAAAACCTCCTGTCATGCAGCAGCCCCCCAGAGCCCCCCCTTTTACTTACCTGAACCCAGTCTTTCCAGCGACCAGGGACGAGCACACCTGCTCCAGCTGGTGTCTCAGGTCCTGATTGGATAGATTGATATCAGCGCAGCCATTGGCTCCCACTGCTGTCAACCAAATCCAATGACGTGGGAGCCGAGGCCTGCTGTCTGTGTCGTTAGACGCAACAGCAGGACACGGGAGCGTGCCTGCACGAGTGCCCCGAGGGAGAGTGGCTCTCCAAGGGGGCACTTGAGAAAAGGAGGAGCCAGGAGGGCCGCTGAGGGACCCCAGAAGAGGGCCTCTGACGAAGACGTGATGACGAAACGTGTAAGGGCGTGACTACGGAGCTCCCTCATCAATAGACTCAGCAGCAGGAGTGCAATCGCACGGGGTGTCCGGAAGGAGGGCGCTTCTCCGATGGGGCACTCGAGAAGAGGAGGAGCCGCCAGCGCCTCTAAGGGACCCCAGAAGAGGTGGATCGGGGCCACTCTGTGCAGAACCAACTGCACAGAGGAGGTAAATATGACATGTTTGTTTTAAAAAAACAAAACAAAGCTTTAGATATCCTTTAAAGTGTTACTAAACCCACAGCAGTAAAATCAGTCTCTATATGCAGTAAGGCATGCTTGTTCTACTCACTGTGGAACCTGAGGGGTTAATCCTCTGCATTGTGTAAAAAAGGTTGTTTGATCCTGTCTTCTCTGATCCTCCCCTTCTTCCACAGTCCCCAATCCATCTCCTGCTAGAACAGAGCCTTGGGGGCACTCTGCACATGCTCAGATTGGTGTGTGTTGCTAGAGAGGTTTTTTTTTTTTTTTTTTTTTTTTTTTGTTTTTTTTTAGGAGAGTGCATGTGATCAGCCCCGGGTCAATAAGCACTGTCCAGACAGAGGGTCAGGAGTCATACAGCCTCACAGGACAATCAGGGGAGAATGAAAACTCCTCCTAAAAGCTTTAACCAGTGCTCCGTCTGACACAGATAGAAGTCATAAGACTGTTATATACGGCTGATGAGAAAGGGGTATTAATCAGTTTATATTTACTAAAATAATTGCATTTCCATGTTCTATATATATATATATATATAAATAAATAAATAAATAAATAATATGCAGGTTCCTGAATTTAGTAACACTTATTGTCCAACAAATGGAAGGGCCAGCCAGGGATAGTCAGGCTGGGAATGATGCTGGACGTGGACCAGCCAGGAAGTGAGGCGGGGCTCTATCCGAATTTCTGCAGCTTCTAATGCACACTGTGAGAAACTCACAGCATGCAGTGGAATCAGAGTAAGCAATTGCGATCCAGGAGAGGAGCCGGTACAACTGTGCAAGACTGAAGCGGGGGGCCGGGAGGTCAGATTTAACCTTTTGTAGGAAGGGAAGACAAGGATTTTGGCCGGAGGATGAAAACAATATTGCAGCTGCGTTTGGGGTTTTCTAGCATAGTTTAGGCCAGAGTGGCTAGGCCATTAGGGTTAGTGTACTTCTTTTACACATATATATGTGTGTGTGTGTGTGTGTGTGTGTGTGTATATGACCCTGTGTTACTCGCCTGTCCTGCTGCCCACATCGCCAGTCTTGGCACTGCTGCCAATGCTGGAATAATCTTCTGCATCCAACAGTTCTGGGTGTGCAAGGCGCCTGGTCTGCCTCTGTGTCTTTCCTCCCATTGACTCATTCATTACTACAGGACACAGTACTCCACAGAGGACCAGGAATCGGACTCTCCTGGAAGTGTCGGATGCAGAGGATTTTCCAGACAGCAACAGAGACCTAACATAAGTAGCAGGGACAGGTAAGTATTAAATGTGTTCTTTTACAGGCTAGGCTTTATTAAAGGGTTACTAAACCCTTGTTTTTTTTTTTTGTCTTTTTTAAATAACAAACATGTCATCATACTTACCTCCTCTGTGTAGTTGGTTCTGCACAGAGTGGCCCCGATCCTCCTGTTCTGGGGTCCCTCAGCGGTACTGGTGGCTCCTCCTCTTCTCGAGTGCCCCATCGGAGAAGCGCTCTCCTTCTGGACACCCCATGCGGGTGCGCTCCCGAGTCCTTCTGCTGAAGCTATTGATGAGGGAGCCGAGTAGTCCCTCTGACGAAGACGTTATGGCGAAACGTGTTAAACGCGTTAAAGCGTGACTGTACGCCTCCCTCGTCCGTCAGTCATAGTGCCGTTCATCCCGGGTTTTCATAGCAGCCAAACACCATCATAGGAGGCGTTCCCCCTTTTCTTTTTTTGCATTTATGAACTATCTATTGAAAAAAAGTGATCTAATCCGGGGATAGGAGCCAGGTCCAAGTCTGAGGCGGTGACAGGCTTCAGTGTCTGGTATACTCACACAGTGTTGGGAGGATCAGATCTTATATCATAGTGTATGGAGATGAATATTTTCCTGGAGAGAAGCTTTAAAGCTTTGGCCCACCACAAAACTAGCAGCCCATGATAAAAATAATAATATAGGTTTACCTGTAACACATTTACAAATACCAGCATGCTATGGCAGGAATGATGGGACTTCCAAATCCATATTAAAATGGAGTTCCACCCAAAAATGGAACTTCTGCTTCAAGGGAAGTGACCCCCTAACATGCCACATTTGGCATGTCATTTTTTTCTTGGGGGGGGGGGGGGGGGCGGATAGAGGGTTCCAGCTCCCACTTCCTCACCGGAAGGGAGATCACCTCACCCCCCCCCCCCCTCCAATCATCTGGGACACGTCACAGAAGATTGCCCAGCCAGTCACGGCGCACGGCTCACGCATGTGCAGTGGGAGCCCGGCTGTGCAGCCACAGCCGGGCGCCCACAGTTACAATGCCGGCACCTCAGAGAGGAGGGGGAGACGAGCGGGGCTTCGTTCCCCCGCATCGCTGGACCCTGGGACAGGTAAGTGTCCGATTATTGAAAGTCAGCAGCTGCAGTATTTGTAGCTGCTGACTTTTAATTTTTTTTTTTTTTAAGCAGAACTCCACTTTAAGGAAGAACACCAAGCTCTACATTGCTTCAATTGAGCCTAATTCCAACAGTTTACGACCTGTTCCTTACCCTGGTCTCTCCATTATTGGTCTGCCAGACCTTCATTGATCCATCGGTGCTGGCAGATACACCGAGCCCCCCTCCGCTGGAGATATCCAGACATGTGACCTATGGAGGGAAGACATAAGTGTACGGTAAAACAAGGGAATGACAGATATTTCACTTAAAGGATTTGTGATCGTTATTTTAAAAATGAGACATCTGAATATCAAGTCTTAAGAGTTATTAGCATAGCATGGTATATGTACTTTTTTATATTTTTTATATTTGTACTTTTTCAATTCCATGCTAACTGGTCTATACATAGAGTGATCTGTGATCCATCTAGGACTTGAGCGACCTCAAAACAAGCGATCCATCAGTGATAAAAAAAAAAATCAAACAATGCAACACACCCAGGGTATTGTTCTGCACTTTGTGATTGACAGGTAAATAAACAACCACAAATATGATCAACCAGTCATAAATGTAAATGGTCATTTAAACCCCAAATGTTTGATCGATCTTCATTCTAATTAGGTCTCTGTGACACACGCAGATTTAACCACTTCCGGACCGCCGCACACCGATATACATCCTAATTTTGAAGAGGAATATTGTTGATATGGCAGCAGCTAGCTGCCATAAACCCGGTATCTTCTTCAGCCGGAGGTCTGGTTTCCGATAATGGTGGTCTTTGCGGCAGATTCGCCGCAAGATCACTTTTAAATCGTCAGTGGGAGAGGCCCCCCCCCCCCGCCGCGCTCCAGTGCCCTCCGCCACTTACCGGCGGAGGAGATTGGATCCTCTTCCTTGCTGGGTATGGAGACGAGTGAGGGGAAGATGGCCCCCACCCGTCTCCATATCATTGCAGGGCGGAAGCGACGTCAAAACGTCACTTCCACCTATAGCTCTGAACCACTTACCAACCGGCCCATAGCCGAATGATGGCTGCAGGGCGGTTGGATAACTCTGTTAGGGCATACTATGACGTCCTCCCAGAATTCCCCTCTCACGCGCCCCCTGGGGCGCGCACCCGAACACATCCGTGACCGCGGGGTCCGGAGGACCCGGCGCATTTCGGATCCCGGTAAATGGCTGCTGATCGCGGCCGTTCACCATGTGATCGCGCCGTCAAATGACATGTAAACAGACCGGCGTCATCTGATGACGCCGGTTCCTCTCCTCCCCTTCTGTGTACCGATCGGTACACTGTGAGCGGAGAGGGGGATGGATGGCTGCAGCGCTGTGGGCTGGATGTGTAGTGCCCACAGCGCTGCACAGAGACATACAGCCATCCATCCATCCATGCTCAGCCATCCATAATGCTCTGCAATGCTGTGCAATACTCTGCAAAGCCCACATTACCCTGGAATACCCCACATTACTCTGCAAAGCCCCACATTACTCTGCAATACCCCGCCATACTCCGCCATACTACTCCGACATACCCCGCCATACTACTCCGACATACCCCGCCATACTACTCCGACATACCCCGCCATACTACTCCGACATACCCCGCCATACTACTCCGACATACCCCGCCATACTACTCCGACATACCCCGCCATACTACTCCGACATACCCCGCCATACTACTCCGACATACCCCGCCATACTACTCCGACATACCCCGCCATACTACTCCGACATACCCCGCCATACTACTCCGACATACCCCGCCATACTACTCCGACATACCCCGCCATACTACTCCGACATACCCCGCCATACTACTCCGACATACCCCGCCATACTACTCCGACATACCCCGCCATACTACTCCGACATACCCCGCCATACTACTCCGACATACCCCGCCATACTACTCCGACATACCCCCGCCATACTACTCCGACATACCCCCGCCATACTACTCCGACATACCCCGCCATACTACTCCGACATACCCCGCCATACTACTCCGACATACCCCGCCATACTACTCCGACATACCCCGCCATACTACTCCGACATACCCCGCCATACTACTCCGACATACCCCGCCATACTACTCCGACATACCCCGCCATACTACTCCGACATACCCCGCCATACTACTCCGACATACCCCGCCATACTACTCCGACATATCCCGCCATACTACTCCGACATATCCCGCCATACTACTCCGACATATCCCGCCATACTACTCCGACATACCCCGCCATACTACTCCGACATATCCCGCCATACTACTCCGACATATCCCGCCATACTACTCCGACATATCCCGCCATACTACTCCGACATATCCCGCCATACTACTCCGACATACCCCGCCATACTACTCCAACATACCCCGCCATACTACTCCAACATACCCCGCCATACCCCACCATACTCCGCCATACTCCGCAATACCTTGCCATGCTGAGCCATGCTCGGCTGTACTCGGCCTCTGTATGTGGCCAGGCTGTGGAAGTCTCACACATGTGGTATCGCCGTACTCAGGAGGAGTAGGAGAATCTATTTTGGGGTGTCATTTTTGGTATGTACATGCTATGTGTTAGAAATATTGTATAAATGGACAACTTTGTGTTAAAAAAAAAAAAAAATGCGTTTTAACCACTTCCCGCCCGCCGGCCGTCATACAACGTCCTTGACTATGACGTCCTCCCAGAATTCCCCTCTCGCGCGCGCCCCCTGGGGCGCGCACCCGAACACATCCGTGACCGCGGGGTCCGGAGGACCCGGCGCATCACGGATCCCGGTAAATGGCTGCTGATCGCGGCCGTTTACCATGTGATCGCGCCGTCAAATGACAGCGCGATCACATGTAAACAGACCGGCGTCATCTGATGACGCCGGTTCCTCTCCTCCCCTCCTGTGTACCGATCGGTACACTGTGAGCGGAGAGGGGGATGGATGGCTGCAGCGTTGTGGGCTGGATGTGTAGTGCCCACAGCGCTGCACAGAGACATACAGCCATCCATCCATCCATGCTCAGCCATCCCTAATGCTCTGCAATGCTGTGCAATACTCTGCAAAGCCCCACATTACCCTGCAATACCCCCACAATACTCCGACATACCCCGCCATACTACTCCGACATACCCCGCCATACTACTCCGACATACCCCGCCATACTACTCCGACATACCCCGCCATACTACTCCGACATACCCCGCCATACTACTCCGACATACCCCGCCATACTACTCCGCAATACCCCGCCATACTACTCCGCAATACCCCGCCATACTACTCCGCAATACCCCGCCATACTACTCCGCAATACCCCGCCATACTACTCCGCAATACCCCGCCATACTACTCCGCAATACCCCGCCATACTCCGCAATACCCCGCCATACTCCGCAATACCTTGCCATGCTGAGCCATGCTCGGCTGTACTCGGCCTCTGTATGTGGCCAGGCTGTGGAAGTCTCACACATGTGGTATCGCCGTACTCAGGAGGAGCAGGAGAATCTATTTTGGGGTGTCATTTTTGGTATGTACATGCTATGTGTTAGAAATATTGTATAAAAATGGACAACTTTGTGTTAAAAAAAAAAATGCGTTTTAACCACTTCCCGCCCGCCGGCCGTCATACAACGTCCTTGACTTTGTGTGGAGATATCTGAATGATGGTTGCAGCTACAGGCATCATTCAGATATCAGCTTTTTCAGCCGGCGATTCCCTACACCATAAGAATGATCATAGTGGCTGTTCCACTGCTTGATCGTTCTTACGGGAGGCAAAAGGGGATGTCCCCCCCTCCCGCGCTTCTACCGACTCACCGCTACGATCGAAGCCAGGATCTTTTTTTATTTTTTTATTTCAGGCTTCCCAGCCTAGAGGTGAGATGTGGGGTCTTATTGACCCCATATCTCACTGTAAAGAGGACCTGTCATGCCATATTCCTATTACAAGGGATGTTTACATTCCTTGTAATAGGAATAAAAGTGGTCAAATTTTTTTTTTTTTTGGGAAAAAAGCATCAAACTAAAATAAATAAAGTAAAATGAACAATAAAAAAAAAATAAATTTTTTTTAAAGCGCCCCTGTCCCTGTGTGCTCGCATGCAGAAGCGAACGCATACTTAAGTCCCGCCCACATATGAAAACGGTGTTCAAACCACACATGTGAGGTATCGCTGCGATCGGTAGAGCGAGAGCAATAATTTTGGCCCTAGACCTCCTCTGTAACCCAAAACATGTAACCAGTAAAAAATTTTAAAGCGTCGCCTATGGGGATTTTTGAGTAGCAAAGTTTGGCGCCATTCCACAAGCGCGTGCAATTTTGAAAGGTGACATGCTGGGTATCTATTTACTCGGCGTAACTTCATCTTTCACAATATGCAAAAACATTGGGCTAACTTTACTGTTTTGGTTTTTGTAAAGCACAAAACCGTCTTTTTTCCAAAAAAAAACGCGTTAAAAAAATTGCTGCGCAAATACCGTGCGAGATAAAAAGTTGCAACGACCGCCATTGTAGTCTCTAGGGTCTTTGCTAAAAAAAATATATAATGTTTTCGGGTTCTATGTAATTTTCTAGCTAATAAATGATGATTTTTACATGTAGTAGAGAAATGTCGGAATTGGCCTGGGTGCTCCAGAACGCCTGAAGGTGCTCCCCTGCATGTTGGGCCTCTGTATGTGGCCACACTGTGTAAAAGTCTCACACATGTGGTATCGCCATACTCGGGAGTAATAGCAGAATGTGTTTTGGGGTGTAATTTGTGGTATGCATATGCGGTGTGTGAGAAATAACCTGCTAATATGACAATTTTGTGGAAAAAAAAAAAAAGTAAAAAAAAAAACCTTGATTTTGCAAAGAATTGTGGGAAAAAATGACAACTTCAAAAAACTCACCATGCATCTTTCTAAATACCTTGGAATGTCTTCTTTCCAAAAAGGGGTCATCTGGGGGGTATTTGTACTTTTCTGGCATGTTAGGGTCTCAAGAAATTAGATAGGCCGTCAGTACTTCAGGTGTGATCAATTTTCAGATATTGGCACCATAGCTTTTGGACTCTATAACTTTCACAAAGACCAAATAATATCCACTGATTTGGGTTATTTTTACCAAAGATATGTAGCGGTATAAATTTTGGCTAAAATATATGAAGAAAAATTACTAATTTGCAAAATATAACAGAAATGAAGAAAAATGTATTTTTTTACAGATTTTTCGGTCTTTTTTCTTTTACGGCGCAAAAAATAAAGAACCCAGCGGTGATTAAATATCACCAAAAGAAAGCTCTATTTGTGTGAAAAAAAGGACAAAAATTTCATATAGATACAGTGTTGCATGACTGAGTAATTGTCATTCAAAATGTGAGAGCACCAAAAGCTGAAAATTGGTCTGGTTAGGAAGGGGGTTTAAGTGCCCAGTTGTCAAGTGGTTAAAGGCCATTTTTTTTTTTTATTGCATTTTAGTGTAAATATGAGATCTGAGGTCTTTTTGACCCCAGATCTCATAT
Organism: Lithobates septentrionalis; assembly: GCA_037952835.1. Taxonomy (NCBI): domain Eukaryota; kingdom Metazoa; phylum Chordata; class Amphibia; order Anura; family Ranidae; genus Lithobates; species Lithobates septentrionalis. The sequence goes on along the minus strand of JBBDGP010003123.1, from coordinate 1,129,213 downwards.
ATAAGAGGTCCTGTCATGCTTTTTTTTCTATTACAAGGGATGTTTACATTCCTTGTAATAGGAATAAAAGTGACACATAAAAAAAAAAAAAAAAAGAGAACAGAACAGTGTAAAAAAATAAAATAAAAAATAAAAAATAATTATTTCTAAACGTGCCCAGTCCTGCCGAGCTTGCGTGCAGAAGCGAACGCATACGTGAGTAGCGCCCGCATATGTAAACGGTGTTCAAACCACACATGCGAGGTATCGCCGTGATCGGTAGAGCGAGAGAAATAATTCTAGCCCTAGACCTCCTCTGTAACTCAAAACTTGCAACCTGCAGAATTTTTTTAACGTCGCCTATGAAGATTTTTAAGGGTAAAAGTTTGTCCCCATTCCACGAGTGGGCGCAATTTTGAAGCGTGACGTGTTGGGTATCAATTTTCTCTGCGTAACATTATCTTTCACAATATATATTAAAAAAAATTGGGCTAACTTTTTTTTTTTAATTAAAAAATAAGACAAAAGTAAAGTGTATTTTTTCCAAAAAAAGTGCGCTTGTAAGACCGCTGTGCAAATACGGTGTGAAACAAAGTATTGCAACGACCGCCATTTTATTCTCTAGAGCATTAGAAAAAAATGTATAATGTTTGGGGGTTCTAAGAAATTTTCTAGCAAAAAAAACAAAAAAACTGTTTTTAACTTGTAAACAACAAATCTCAAAAAGAGGCTCGGTCCTTAAGTGGATAAGAACGATTCGAAGTGATGGGCAAAATTCCACCGTGGCTGACTGAGCTGAAGACAATCAAGCGCTTGCTGAATCGGCTGAATAGAGAGTCTCTGGGTTGTAATGATTTATGATTAGTTTAGTTACCTCGAATGATCAAATAAGTGCACATATTGATATATAAAGAGTGTAAAACTGGCTGCGCCTAACATACAATATTATATCCAAAACATCCAATGACGTAAATAATAAACCATATAATAAACTCAAATCTTCACATATAGTGAAAACAAAAAAGTTCATGTGTGTCCAATTTTTCTTCTATGTTTATAATTGTACAAAAATTGTGATCCTTCTATTATGCTTTTCTTCACCCTTGTGGGTCTCAAATGACATATAGTGAATCCCACCACCGTTCACCACTGCACTCACCTTAATCCCAGGTTCCCACTGACAGTAGGGATTGAAATCGTGCGATTTCATACCCGCATGTCAGTCCGACTTCTGGAGCGATTTCAGAGACATCCGTGCGGGTTCCTGTGCAGATGTCTATACAAAAAAAAAAAAAAAAAAAACGCACCCTGAAGTCGCCAAAAGTAGTACAGAAACTACTTTTGGGAATTGGTGCGGCGCCACAAAGTTGGCATCGCACCGATTCGGACGGTGATATTGCCGACAATAGCAGACGATTTGGCGTGCAATTTGACATGTCAAATCGCATCAATGTGAACCCAGGCTCAATCTAGACCTGTCTCCAAGGCCTAAAAACACCTTCCCCTGCTGAGGTTCATATCCCGGCACATCAGCTGCTCAAATTCCTCCTGTCCTCCTCCTCCCCTCTCTGGGTTCAATTATGCTGGTAGGGCTCTTTATGCTTTAAAATGGATCCTCCTTACTCCTCCGTTCCTCTCCTCTATGGTCTCTCTGGTGACTTCTTGAACCTTCTTTTTAGTCCTCTATTCTAGGAGGGAGGGAGGTGGAGGCAATGTGATGGTCACATGATCTCAAAACTTCACAGGAGGAAAACTCTAGATCTCCTCTGCCACCAGATCCTACATGATCTTCTAGACCGGCGGGGGGTCCCAAACTGGTGGCCCTCCAGCTGTTGCGGAACTACAAGTCCCATGAGGCATTGCAAGGCTGACAGTTACAAGCATGACTCCCACAGGCAGGGGCATGATGGGAATTGTAGTTTCGCAACAGCTGGAGGCAGTTTGAGACCCCTGTTCTAGACAGTGGTGAACGGTGGTGGGATTCACTATATGTCATTTAAGACAAAGAAAAGCACAATAGAAGGATCACAAGTTTATAAACAATTATAAACATAGAAGAAAAATTGGACACATATGAACTTTTGTTATTCACTGTATATGAAGATTTGAGTTTATTATATCGTTTATTAATTACATCACTGGATGTTTTGGATATAATATTGTATCTTTGGCGCAGCCAATTTTCACACTCTATTCATTGTCAGTTGTGGGAACACAATTTTTTGGTTTTTCAGCATGTTTGTTGTTTCTGTACTTTATAAATTTAGGGAGCACGGGATAATACACTCGTTTTTTCATATTGATATATGTGTGACCAGTTTAACCACTTAAGGACCGAGCCTCTTTCTGAGATTTGTTGTTTACAAAATAAAAACAGTTTTTTTTTTTTGCTAGAAAATGACTTAGAACCTCCAAACATTATACATTTTTTCTAACACCCTAGAGAATAAAATGGCGGTCGTTGCAATGCTTTCTGTCACACCGTATTTGTGCAGCGGTCTTACAAGTGCACTTTTATTTGAAAAAAAAATTTTTTTTTTAATTAAAAAAATGAGACAACAGTAAAGTTAGCCCTATTTTTTTTAGATTGTGAAAGATAATGTTACGCCGAGTAAATTCATACCCAACATGTCACACTTCGAAATTGCGCCCTCTCGTGGAATGGCGACAAACTTTTACCCTTAAAAATCTCCATAGGCGACGTTTCAGAAATTCTACAGGATGTTTTGAGTTACAGAGGAGGTCTAGGGCTAGAATTATTGCTCTCGCTCTACCGATCGCGGCGATACCTCACGTGTGGTTTGAACACCGTTTTCATATGCGGGCACTACTCACGTATGCGTTCGCTTCTGCACGCAAGCTCGGAGGGACAGGGCGTGTTTACAATTTTTATTTTTCTTATTTATTTTACCTTTTATTTTTTTATTTTTACACTGTTCTTTAAAAAAAAAAAAAAAAGATTGTGTCACTTTTATTGCTATTACAAGGAATGTAAACATCCCTTGTAGTAAAAAAAAAGCATGACAGGACCTCTTAAATATGAGATCTGGGGTCAAAAAGACCTCAGATCTCATATTTACACTAAGATGCAAAAAAATAAACAAATAAAAAATTGGTCATTTGAGAAAAATCTAACAAGACCCTTTAGGAGCTATGGGTGGAAGTGACGTTTTGACGTTGTATCGCCCTGCAATGGTATGGAGAAGGGTGGGGCCCATCTTCCCCTCACTCGTCTCCATACCCAGGAAGGACAAGCATTCGATCACCTCCGCCGCTATTGACGGCTCTGGTAAGCGGTGGAGGGCCCCGGAGAGCGGCGGAAGGGGCCTCTCCCGCCACCGATAAAAGTGATCTTGCAGCGAATCCGTCGCAGAGGCCACTATTATCGGAAAACGGACCGCCCGTTGAAGAAGAGGATACCGGGGTTATGGCAGCTAGCTGCTGCGATAACAACAATATTCCTCTTCAAAGTAAGGACGTATATCAGCGTGCGGCGGTCCGGAAGTGGTTAAAATGATTTAAAAAAAAAAAAAAAAAAAAACTAAAAAATACATAATAAATATAATATACTTACCTGCTCTGTGTAATAGTTTTGCCCAGAACAGCCCTGATCCTATTTTTCTGGGGTCCCCCCCGTTGGCACTCCTGACACTACCACTTCAAATGCCCCCACAGGAAGCTGGAGCACTCATGCGGGCTTGATACTGAGCCACGTTTCCTGCGTCTATAGATACAGACAGCGCGGCTCAGCCCCGCCCCTCGCTTCCTTGTCACAGGATTTGATTGACAGCAGCAGGAGCCATTCAATCGGTCCTGTGAGGATGGAGAGAGTGGCTGCTCTGGGGCACTGAGCTGAACCAGGATCTTTCTCAGGTAGGTATAAGGGAAGGAAGAGGGGAGGGGCGCGCAAGAGAGGAGTCTTGACACGATTAACAAATTCCATACATGGCCTATTCTGGCACTCCTCTCCTACATGTAAAAATCATCATTTTTTTGCTAGAAAATTACTTAGAACCCCCAAACATTATATATATTTTTTTTAGCAGACACCCTAGGGAACAAAATGGCGGTCATTGCAACTTTTTATCTCGCACAGTATTTGAGCAACAATATTTCAAACGTGTTTTTTTTTTGGAAAAAAAAACAGTTTCATGATTTAAAAAATAACAAAACAGTAAAGTTAGCCCAATTTTTTAATATAATGTGAAAGATGATCTTACACTGAGTAAATAGATACCTAACATGTCACGCTTTAAAATTGTGCAAACTCATGGAATGACGCCAAACTTCAGTACTTAAAAATCTCCATAGGCGACGCTTTAAAATTTTTTGCAGGTTACATGTTTAGAGTTACAGAGGAGGTCTAGTGCTAGAATTGTTGCTCGCGCTCTAACGCATGTGGCGATACCTCACATGTGCGGTTTAAATTGGCTTTTACATATGTGGGCTGGACTAACGTGTGCGTTCGCTTCTGAGCGCGAGCTACCGGGGACAGGGGCGTTTAAAATGTTTTATTTTTTTTTTTTATTTTACTTTCTTTTACAACATTTTTTTTTGATCACTTTTATTCCTATTACAAAGAATGTAAACATCCCTTGTAATAGGAATCATTCGTGACAGGTCCTCTTATTAATAAGACCCCACATCCCTCCTCCAGGCTGGAAAGCATGAGATCGGGAAAAAAAAAAATCCACGATATCATGCTTACCAGCTGCGTTGTTTACATCCGCAGCCCGGACATAACGTCGCGCCCGGGCCTCCGACGGTCATAGAGATGACTGGTGACCATCCGGTCGTCATCCGGCGGCGGCCGATTCTTTCCCCGATGGCACGTGAGAGCCCGGAGAAGCACCGGATGGCGGCGGGGGGGGGGGGGGGGGGGGGCGGGGGATGTCCCCTCCCATTGCCTGTAAGAAGGATCAAGCGGCGGAACTGTAGCTGCATCATTCAGATATTCCCACTGAAAGTCCAGGACATCATATGACGTTCTTGGGCGGGAAGTTGTTAAACAATTAGCTCCTGGGTTTCTGATCCTGCTACAGACTGCTCCATAGGAGCCCAACGTAGAAGGCAATGTAATGCTTCTGCATTGTGTTTACACAGGAAGTGAAGTGACATCAGGGCACTTCCTGTCATTACGGCATCCATAACTGATAAACTAAAAATTAAATAAGGAAAAAAAAAAAATATATAATACACATTTCCCCTAAAACCATTATATCTCTCTTTAACTCATAAAAGACAACTAAATATCTTACACTTTTCTTATGGATCCTTGCGAAGCTGGTGTACGGGGAGAGGAATTTACTGGAAACGTTCGCAGCAGGACACGAGATCCACAAGGTTTTCTGCAAAATAAAGAACGGGCAAATCTTGCGTTTATTATCGTATAGCAGAGGCAGAGTTGAGGCTCCCTGGAGAAATGATTTCAAGCTGCTTTATAGGAAGATGGGCACCACAAGCAACCATCGCTCCAGCCATAACAGCTGCATGGAGGATAGTTATTTTATGTTTTTGTTTGTTTTTTGGTTGGGGTGTTACTAGAAATGGAAAAGAAACAAAAAAATATGTAAAAAAAAAAAAAAAAAAAAAAAGGCAGATTTTTTTTTTTTTTTTTCTTTTGCAAATTTCGTTTTCTTTGTCTACAATTATCTTATTCGTCTTATTTGTGTATTACTAAATGTGACTCTAATATTAAGCAAATTTAAAAAAAAAATGCTCCTGTGCACTTACAGTAGAACTTTTAGCAATAAAAATGAACAACACATAAAAAGAATAAAAAGCCACTTTTGCTGGATTCTCATGTTCAGAGCCGTTTCCTGCTGTACTTCTTTTCCGCCACAAGATGTCCTCAGTCTTTCTGCAAGAATGATGGCCAGCCTCACTCAAACCTCTAAAAACCAAAACAAAAAAAGAGGGTGCACCAGCCCAGTGCATGGCTAACACGTTTCAAGGGGAGGCCCCTCTTCATCAGGGCCCATCTGATGATGACGACGAACCACCCCCCCTTGAAACACGTTAGCCAAAGTAGACCCAAGAGATTTCTTCCCATGAAAGAAAATATGTGCATTGGATCTTATGTCTCTGGATTTTGGATTTGTAGATGGGCTGGCATACTCTTGTCTTCACGACTAGGGGGGTTATTTACTAAAGGAAAATCCACTTTGCACTGAAAGTGCACTTGAAAATGCAGTCGCTGTAGATCCGAGGGTGATATGCAAGGAAAATAAAAAACAGCAATTTAGCTTGCACATGATTGGATGATAAAATCAGCAGAGCTTCCCCTCATTTCAGATCTACCCCTTAGATTTCGAGCGACTGCACTTCCAAGTGCAAAGTGAATTTGCCTTTTCGTAAATAACCCCCCTAGTCATGAAGACAAGTGTATGCCAGCCCATCTACAAATCCAAAATCCAGAGACATAAGATCCAATGCACATAGTTTCTTTCAATTTCTTACAATTGTGTACATTTTATTGATAAATAGTTTACCGAGATAACGCACTAGACTGGGGCGCCCTCTTTTTGTTTTTTAGTAGATTGGTTACTGAGTCTTCCCAAGTTGTAAGGGTGCAGCAAAGCATGGTGACTTAATATATCTCTGGAGTGGAAAAGTGAAAGTCCATCAGTCCCTGAACATCACACTAGAGCACAGCAGGTTGTTCTGGTTCATGTGGTCACTCAACCCCCTGCCTATGACTTCCGGCTGTCATGGACCAGCCGCCAATGCCAAATGAAGCTGCTGCTCATATGCCTGCACTTTGTTCGTCGTTGTGCCAGCAGGTGCTGGCCAATGGAGCTCTTTAGCGCCCCCTACACAGGGTGGATAAAAAAATAAAAATAAAAAACAAAAGATGATTTTTTATTTTATATTTTATCAGATTTTTTTTATTTAAAATTGGATTTTTTATCAAATTTATTTTAATAAAATGCTTTTGGAGTAAAAATCTATCTAAAGACAGTTTTCTATATAAAATACATTAAAATTTAGTTTATTCAGCAAGAAATGGAGCTCAGTTATGTAGCATGAGGCTGTATATTCTGCAATATTTAGATTTTTGGTAAACTCATTGAATCCAAGCTCTGCAAGCTGAGATATCATGCACTGGCAATGGTATTGTTTTAATTAAAGGAGGAAGTAAACCCTGATGTGTTTAACCTATTACCGTATATACTCGAGTATAAGCCGACCCGAATATAAGCCGAGGCACATAATTTTAAACACAAAAAACTGGGAAAACTTATTGACCCGAGTAAAAGCCTAGGGTGAGAAATGTGCAGCTACTGTAAGTGGAAAAGAGGGTCAACAATGCCCACTTGCAGCTTCACTGTGCCAATTTACATGCCTAACTTTGCCAATTTGCTGCCATAGGTCCCCCTAACTTCAAACTTGGTAGTTAATGGTTCCTAGATGCCCCCTAGCTGCAGCCAAAATTTGGGGTCTCTGGACCCAAAGAGTCCCGAAATGACATTGCTGCAGATGGACACAGTTGACTGACTTTGGGGCCCCGTATCTCGAGGCCACCTGGTGCTAGGAACCCCAAATTTGGTGTACAAACCCAGTGGAGCTAGCACTACAACATATCCAAGCTGGGGTTCCTAGCACCAATTTGCCCCGAGATATGGGGCCCCAAAGTCGGTTCGGAAAATGTCATTCTCTGCTGCAGAAAAGTGCTTGACTCGAGTATAAGCCGAGGGGGGCATTTTCAGCACAAAAAAAATGTGCTGAAAAACTCGGCTTATACTCGAGTATATATGGTAATCTAAAATCGGTTCCGATATCGCTGTTTTACTAACCTGACAGCTTATTATTCTAAAAATAGGAAACCTTCATTTTGTTTGCAAATATTAAAGATTCTAACTACCAGCAAGAATGAGTCCTTACTTTTAAAGAGCACCTGTCATTTCAGATGCATCATGGCAGCGCCTGTTAGCGGGCATCCCCTCACCTGCTGACACCACATCCCTCCCCTTGTTGTGTCACTGCCACATCACCAGCCATGCCAATGAATGTGACTGTGACTGTCGGGGAGTCAGCAGCGGGTCAGAGGAGGAGCTGCTGCGGGACAGAGATGACAGTTGCCCTTTAAAAATTATGATTTAAATCAAACCTTTTTACTAGTGATTTAAAAAATTATTTAAAAAACGCAATTTAAATCGACTTGATTTAACCACTTGCCGACCGCTGTCAGCATATATACGTCAGCAGAATGGCACAGCTGGGCAAAGTAACGTATGGGCATGTTACTTTGAATTTCCCGACGTGCGCGCCTGCTGCGAGCTCCATGACCGTGCCCGTGGGACCCGCGGACTGGATCGCCGCTGGGATTCCCGCGATCGTGCCACGGAGCTAAAGAACGGGGAGATGCCGATGTAAACAGCATCTCCCCGTTCTGCCTAGTGACAGGACACCGATCGTCCGCTCCCTGTCATCGGGAGCAGCGATCAGTGTCATGTCACTGCTAGCCCTTCCCCCACACAGTTAGTAATTACTCCCTAGGACACACTTAACCCCTCCCTGCCCCCTAGTGGTTAACCTCTTCACTGCCAGTGACATTTTTACATTAATCAATGCAATTTTATAGCATTGATCGCTGTATTAATGCCAATGGTCCCAAAAATGTGTCAAAATTGTCCGATGTGTCCGCCATAATGTCGCAGTCACAATAAAAAAAAAAAAAAAAAAAAAAAACGCTGATCGCCGCCTTTACTAGTTAAAAAAAAAAATTAATAAAAATGCCATAAAACTATCCCCTATTTTGTAAACGCTATAACTTTTGCGCAAACCAATCAATAAACGCTTATTGCAATTTTTTTTACCAAAAATATATAGAAGAATACATATCGGCCTAAACTGAGGAAAAAAATGTTTTTAATATATTTTTGGGGGATATTATAGCAATATGCAAAAAATAATGCGTTTTTTTTTTCAAAATTGTCGCTCTATTTTTGTTTATAGCGCAAAAAATAAAAACCGCAGGGGTGATCAAATACCACCAAAAGAAAGCTGTATTTGTGGGAAACAAAGGACGTCAATTTTGTTTGGGAGCAACGTCGCACGACCGCGCAATTGTCAGTTAAAGCGGCACAGTGCCGAATCGCAAAAAGTGCTCTGGTCAGGAAGGGGGTAAGTCCTTCCGGGGCTGAAGTGGTTAAATCAAATCCACTCTGCCCCTACATTAAAAAAAACAAAACAAAAAAAACAAAAAAAAAAAAACAGCCGCTCTCCAATGATATCAGCCTTCACCAAACTTTATTGTTCCACTACAAAATCAAAAGGAAGTCTGCCCAGACCATGCCTCACTCTGACATGTTTCACCCAGAAATGGCTTCAATCGTGGACAGGCTCCCAGCCTGTGACTGGACAGTGATAGGAGAAGTAGCACAGTGATGAGGGCTGTCACTCTGCTTTTCCCTCTTTTCAGCATCATTACTTGATTGGCTTCAGGTGCTAAAAGTGGAACCCCAGGGTTTTTACTTTATTTTTGCTGATGCCTTCTCCCCATCCCTCCTTCCCCAAATTTTACTTACCCTTCCCACACTCCAGCGTTCTCCCAAAACTTCCTCCTCGGTTCAGCATTGGAGGTCCTCCAGCAGGGCTAGATACTCTGTCATTCTTCCCTATTCCTGTGAGCCCAGCCTGAGAGGGGGGGCCACCTTCCTGCAGGATGGACTCAGCATCACTCAGTCCTGGAAGAATGACCCCCCCCCCCCTTCGCCCCGCCACCACCAGAAGAAGAAAAAAAGTCCTGGTGACATCTTTATCTGGTAAGAAGACTGCAGGGAGAAATGGTAGGTATAGGGGTTTTGAAAAAAAAAAAAAAAAAAGCAGGGGCTTAGGGGGGCGGGGGGTAAGTGGTGGGTAACTTGATAGGAGTTACAATTCATCCCGGCCCAATTCTTTCAGCTGAGGGTTGAAATTGTTGAATCCAAGTATAGCAAATACTGTCTGGCCAACACTAGATCTTCAAGTATCATAAGGAAATGATTCCGGACGGCTGCACTTCCAAAAATCCTTTTATTGAAGCTTCATATGACAAGTGGTTGACAGATGGAGCAGGGGACAAAGAGGTAGATGCTCTTCGGGCAAATGTTAGCGCTTAGTCATTACTTATTGGAACTACTCACCACAATCGCATATATACTGCTCTAATGTGTCATCATTAGGTGACAGGTGAACTAACCAATTAACATTAGTACTCAGCTGGTGTTACAAAGAAAACCCGGCCAGAATACACGGTACTTGCACTCAAATCCGATGTAAAGACTTCAGTCCAAATCAGCCCGAAGAGCGTCTACCTTTTTGTCCCCTGCTCCATCTGTCAACCACTTGTCATATGAAGCATCAATAAAAGGATTTTTGGAAGTGCAGCCGTCCGGAATCATTTCTTCATGTTACACAGCATGTGAGCTGGGCTAGCACCTGACTAGTGTGTGTGGGGATTAACCAGAGACTTATTTACCTGGAGCGGCTTTTCTTGTTTCATAGACCTGCAAGTAGATGACACTTACCTTTGTAATCTCATGAACGACAAACTCTTCCGAGGAAGTGATGCTGGGGACTCCATCCGTGCCCACTCCATCGCACTTCAGACTCCCATAGATGGTGGGTTTACCTAGAAGGGGGTAAGATAGATCTATAGTCAGAAGAGCAGCGGCAGCCCTAAGAGTTCATGTGAATAGCGCAGGTACACTTTGAAAACCTGTGCGGCAGAGGAGACCTATCCCCTCTAGATCAGCTGATCTCAGCCAGGGGTATTTGTTAGGGGTTCCTTGAGCTGTGGCTGAGTGACCTCCCATCTGATGGCGTCAAAGTTCCATGACCAGCGCCACTTGGCAGAGCCAGCAGCATGACACCAATGATTTTTTTTAGCTGTCTGTAAGGGCTCGTTGGCACGGTTGGCAGTAAAAAGCAGGTGGTTGAGCCACAGTTTTACTGCCGGGGCTTAAAGAGGAACTTTACTCTAGAGAAAAAAAAAAAAGGGCAATAGCTACAAATCCTGTAGTGATTTACCTGTCCAGGGATCCAGCACCATCCTCACCCGGGCTGGCTCTTTGCCAGTCTTTGGGCCCCAGTCATCTTGGACATGTGGAAATCTGGCTGTGACTCCCAGCAGCTTCAAAGCCAGCTTCCCAGTGCACATGCAGGAGTCTCCATTGAGGAGCTGTCTCAATGGACCCGCGGCTTCCTGGAACATGTGACATTTCCCAGGAGGTTGTAGGTGGGAGGACGTGGGGGTTGAACTTCCCTCCTCGGATCACATAGGCCAGTGGTCATCAACTCCAGTCCTCAGGGCCCACTAACAGGCCAGGTTTGCAAGATAACTGAAATACATCACAGGTGATATCATTTGCTGCTCAGTGATTGCAGTATTCTAGTCTGCATCTCCCCAAGGTAATACATAAAACCTGGCCTGTTAGTGGGCCCGGAGGACAGGGTTGATGACCAGTAAAATAGGCAATCTGAACGAAACCAGGTACCCACTTTGCGGATACCCATGTTTGCCGAATACTAGGAGGATTTACCCAGAACGCATACTATTTTCTGAACACCATTTGTTTTTGAATTTTGATTTTGGTTCCACTGCTTGATATTCCAACACTTTGATATTTTGATGCTTTTTGACTGGACTCTAGACGAAAGCTATTGATGGTTGTCACTATTGACACATTATTTCCCACAATTTTTGTGATTATCATTTTCACTTGCATGACTTGTAATTTTGTGATTGTTAGTTAATTATTTGCACTTGCACTTTAAAGGGAGCGCGGTTTTTAATTCATTTGTTAATTATCCCCTTTAGGTATCCACTCCCTGAAAAAACAAAAAAAAAAAAACAAACCCTCCAATAAAGGTGGGGAGGAGGTTAGCAGGTGTCGGGGAGGAGGAAAAGCAGAACTTCCCTTTTAACCACCTCAATACCAGGCCAATTCTGACACTTTGCTCCTACATGTAAAAAATCATCATTTTTTTGCTAGAAAATTACATAGAACCCCCAAACATTATATATGTTTTTTAGCAAAGACCCTAGAGAATACAATGGCGGTTGTTGCAACTTTTTATCTCACACAGTATTTGCGCAGGAATTTTTCAAACGCGTTTTTTTGGGGAAAAAAACTGTTTTGTGTTTAAAAACAAAACAAAACAGTAAAGTTAGCCCAATGTTTTTGCATTTTGTGAAAGATGAAGTTATGCCGAGTAAATAGATACCTAACATGTCACGCTTCAAAATTGCACACGCTCGTGGAATGGCGCCAATGTTCAGTACTTAAAAATCCCCATAGGCGACGCTTTAAATTTTTTTACTGGTTACATGTTTTGAGTTACAGAGGAGGTCTAGGGCCAAAATTATTGCTCTCGCTCCAACGTTCGCGGCGATACCTCACATGTGTGGTTTGAACACCGTTTTCATATGTGGGCGGGACTTACGTATGCGTTCGCTTCTGCGTGCGAGCACACGGGGACAGCGGCTTTTTTTTTTTTTATTGTTAATTATATATATATATATATATATATATATATATATATATATTTTTTTATTTTTTTTTTGACACTTTTTTGAAAAAAAAAAAAAAAATTGATCACTTTTATTCCTATTACAAGGAATGTAAACATCCCTTGTAATAGGAATATGACATGTCAGGTGCTCTTAATAGTGAGATATGGTGTCAATAAGACCCCATATATCACCACTAGGCTAGGAAGCCTGAAATAAAAAAATAAAAATAAAACGATCGCCGCTTCCAAGCCGAAGCGGCGCCGTTTTTTTGAATGGAGAGGCCGGGCGTGATGTCATAACATCGCGCCCGGCCTCCGACGATCATAGAGACTCCGGGGACCATCTGGTCCGCCGGAAATCTCTATGATCTACATCCGGCGCATCCGCTATCCGACTCACCGATCGCTGAGGTGAGTCGGTAGAAGCACCGGAGGGCGGCGGGAGGGGGGGGGGGACGTCCCCTCTCGCCTCCCATAGGAACGATCAAGCGGCGGAACGGCCGCTATGATCATTCCTATGGTGTAGAGATTCGCCGGCTGAAACCGGCAATATCTGAATGATGTCTGTAACTACAGGCATCATTCAGATATACCCGCCCAAAGCCCAGGACGTCATATGACGGTGGGCGGTGGGCTAGTGGTTAACCACTTGCTTACTGGGCACTTAAACCCCCCTCCTGCCCAGACCAATTTTGAGCTTCCAGCGCTGTCGCACTTTGAATGACAATTGCGCGGTCATACAACACTGTACCCAAATGAAATTTTTATCATTTTTTTCCCACAAATAGAGCTTTCTTTTGGTGGTATTTAATCACAGCTGGGGTTTTTATTTTTTGCTAAACAAACAAAAAAAGATGGAAAATTTTGAAAAAAAAAAAAAATCATGTTTAATAGTTTGTTATAAAATTTTGCAAACAGGTAATTTTTCTCCTTCATTGATATGCACTGATGAGGCGGCACTGGTGGGCACTGATAGGCTGCACTGATGGGCACGGATAGGCACAGATAAGGCGGCACTGATAGGCACAGTTAAGGCGGCACTGATAGGCACAGTTAAGGCGGCACTGATAGGCACAGTTAAGGCGGCACTGATAGGCACAGTTAAGGCGGCACTGATAGGCACAGTTAAGGCGGCACTGATAGGCACAGTTAAGGCGGCACTGATGGGCACAGATAAGGCGGCACTGATGGCCACAGATGGGCGGCACGGATAGGTGGCACAGATAGGTGGCACAGATAGGTGGCACAGATAGGTGGCACAGATAGGTGGCACAGATAGGTGGCACAGATAGGTGGCACAGATAGGTGGCACAGATAGGTGGCACAGATAGGTGGCACAGATAGGTGGCACAGATAGGTGGCACAGATAGGTGGCACTGATGGGGGGGCACTGATGGGGGGGCACTGATGGGGGGGCACTGATGGGGGGGCACTGATGGGGGGGCACTGATGGGGGGCACTGATGGGTGGCACTGATGGGCAGTGATGGGTGGCACTGATGGGCAGTGATGGGTGGCACTGATGGGCACTTATGGGCACTGGTAGGTGACACTGATGGGCACTGATAGGTTGCACTGATGTGGGTGCTGATGGGTGGCACTAATGTGGGTGCTGATGGGTGGCACTGATGTGGGTGCTGATGGGTGGCACTGATGTGGGTGCTGATGGGTGGCACTGTGGGCACTGATGGGTGGCACTGTGGGCACTGATGGGTGGCACTGTGGGCACTGATGGGTGGCACTGTGGGCACTGATGGGTGGCACTGTGGGCACTGATGGGTGGCGCTGATTGATGGCACTGTGGGCACTGATGGGTTAATATGGTGGGCACTGGTAGGCAGCACTGCTGCCTATTGCTTTTTGTTATAAGATCGCCGTGATCGGGACTGATGTCCCGATCACGGCCGCCGGTGATCGGGTTTTTTTTTCCTCCTCACGCTGTCAGCGCGAGGAGGAAAAATAGCCGATTACCGGCTCTGTTTACATCACATGATCAGCTGTCATTGGCTGACAGCTGATCATGTGGTAAGGGGTTGGGACCAACCCCTTACTCTGATCTGTGATCAGGCGAGTCTCATAGACTCGCTGATCACCGAGCGCGCCGCGCGCGCCCTGCAGGGGGCGCGCAGGCCGCTCGTGCACGGGACGACGTCAATGGACGTCGTCCCGGCAATTCAGATCCGCGCTGTTGCCGTCATTTGGCAATGGCCCGGATCTGAAGCAGTTAACCACTTGCTTACTGGGCACCTAAACCCCCCTCCTGCCCAGACCAAGTTTCAGCGCTGTCACTCTTTGAATGACAATTGCGCGGTCATGCTACACTGTATACAAATGAAATTTTTATCATTTTTTCCCACAAATAGAGCTTTCTTTTGGTGGCATTTGATCACCTCTGGGATTTTTATTTTTTGTTAAAAAAATTAAAAAAGACAGATTTTTTTTTTTTAATACAAAAAAGTTTTATATTTTGTTAATAAATTTTGCAAACAGGTAATTTTTCTCCTTCATTGATGTACGCTGATGAGGCTGCACTGAGGGGCACTGATAAGCTACACTGATAAGGCGGCACTAATGAGGTGGCACTGAAGGGCGTTGATAGGGCACTAATAGGTGGCAGTGATGGGCACTGATGGGTGGCAGTGATGGGTACTGATTGGCACCACTGGTGGGCATTGATAGGTGGCACTGATACACTTATGTACTGGTGAGCACTGATTCGTGGCACTGTGGGCACCGATTTGTGGCACTGGCAGGTGGTACTGGTGGGCACATATGAGGCGGCTTTGCCTCTTCCTCTTGGGGACCGATGTCCCTTCATCGGCTGTTGTCATTGGACAATAGCTGATCATGTTCTAAGGGGCCGGGATCGACCCCTTACTCCGATCTGTGATCACCAGAGTATCATTGACTCGGGTGATCACAGCGCTCGCCGGGCGAGCGGGGAGCGTGCAAAGGGGAGGATGTTTATTGACGGCCTCCCAGCAAAGCAGATCCGCGCTGTAGCCATCATTCGGCTATAGCGCGGATCTGAAGGGGTTAAGGTGAAGTTCCCTTTTAAATATTCATCTTCAAACAAAACTGTCTTTCAGCCTGCTACAGGCATCCTCCCTGATAGCCTAGGTCCCCCGGGGCAGTCAACCTTGGCCCTCCAGCTGTGGTGAAACTACAAATCCCATCATGCCCCTGCCTCTAGGGGTCATGCCTGTGGATTGTCAGGGTCTTGCAATGTCTCATGGGACTTGTAGTTTCAAAACAGCTGGAGGGCCGAGGTTGCCTACCCCTTGGCTTAGGGGGTACTGAAGCATCATGGGTGTTGTAGTTCATTCCTAACCAAACAACTACTGGCTCTCTGTGACCTCATCCACCCCCCAGCAGCTCTCCTTTTGAATAATCTCAGCAGCAGATGGGAGGGAAATTAAGATGTCTTTTAGCAAAGTTTTCGCACATCTTTTTCCATACAGTACAGGGGGGGGGGGGGAGGGGTTTTATATGCTCACGGATATATTACCTGCAATCTTACAGGACAGCCAGGCCTCTCCTTCCACCTTCCTAAAAGAAAAGAAAACATTCATTAAAGTGGACCTGTCAGACACTGTACAACTCCGTATGAATACATTCCTGGCAAGTCACAATATACAGACACAGGACCTAAATTTCAGAAAGGCTCCACACCTATCACCATCCTGAGACATCAGCTCAGAGAGGACACAGGTTTGACACAGATCAGCCTCCCCACAGAACATCCCTTGTAATAAAAAAAAAAAAAGCATGACAGGTCCTCTTAAATATGAGATCTGGGGTCAAAAATACCTCAGATCTCATATTTACACTAAAATGCAATAAAAAAAAAATAAAACAAACAAAAAAGTCACTTGGGGGAAAAAATAAATAAATAAATACAAACATTTTCCTATGGACGGAAGTGACTTTGACGTCGCTCCCACCCTCCCATGCCATGGAGCTGAGCGGGGGGGGGGGGGCCATCTCCCCCTCAGTTGGCTGCCAGGCATCCACGGGAGAGGACGCGATCGTCCCTGCTGCTACCGGAGCGCGGCGGAGACGACCGGAGCTCGGCGGGTGGGCACCTCTCCCGCTGCCGATAAAAGTGATCTTGCAGCGAATCCCCCGCAGAGACCACTTCTATCTTATTGAGAAACGCCCAGCGCTGCTGCCATAAACCTGGTATTTAGCGTCAAACTACTGACGTACGGGTACGTTGTTTTGTGTGAAGTGGTTAAAGCGGTCTTCCACCCAGAAACTGAACTTCCGCTGTTCATATTCCTCCCCCCCCCCCCCCTCCGTGTCACATTTGGCACCTTTCAGGGGGGAGGGGGGAAAGCAAATACCTGTCAAATCCAGGTATCTGCTCCCACTTCCGGGGAAAATCGCTGCACATTGATCTACACAATGTCCGGCCCCTCCCCCCCCCCCCCCCCCCCACCCACTGTCTTCTGGGAAGCACACAGGTCCCAGAAGACAGCAGGGACCAATCAGAACGCGCAATGCGACTCGTGCATGGGCAGTAGGGAACCAGGAGTGAAGCCGAAAGTCTTCGCTGCCTGGTTCCCTTAGCAGGAATGGT
Source organism: Lithobates septentrionalis (assembly GCA_037952835.1). NCBI lineage: Eukaryota > Metazoa > Chordata > Amphibia > Anura > Ranidae > Lithobates > Lithobates septentrionalis. Next base: position 1,112,155 of record JBBDGP010003123.1, on the reverse strand, counting down.
GGCAACAGCACCCGGGAGGCGATCCGAAGATCGACTGGGGTGCCGACATCGCGGGCTCCCTGCACAGGTAAGTGTCCTTATATTAAAATTAAATATTATTTGTAGCTGCTGACATTTTAATTTTATTTTTCCTGCTAGCGGAACTCCGCTTTAAGTCCACAAAAACAGTTCTAGCCAATCCCCTGTACACCCATGCATGTAGAGTACCCAGTGCATGCTCTCTGACCTGGAGGTTCAGGGAAGCGGCTCTGTGTGACCAGGAGTCGGTAGTGGTGGTGAGCGGAATAGTATACAAGTTTTTGGCCTTGTTTACAAGTGTGGCTGTCACTCTCCAGGTAACTCTGATTATCTACTAAATTGGCAAATTAATGACATGTGCTGCCAGGAGGGGTTTATACACTATACATTAGTAGCGGTGTGTCCATTAAGGGCGCACCGGTGCCGCCCCCTCTCTGACTAATGGATAGATTCATGCAATGCAAGAATCTATCCATGGCTGCCGCTGCCCCCTATTCAGGCGTCCGGCCCCTTTTCGGACGCCGGGCGCCTGAATTACAGTGGCGGAGGGGGGGGGGGGGTGTTTTAGAAGCACACGATTAGAGCCTTAGGCTCTAATGGGCTTCAAAAAAAAGGTGAACTCGGAGCACAAAGCATTGTGCTCGGAGTCGTTCCAGGTGCATTAGAAAAGCGAACATTCATTTGCTTTTCTAACACTGAACCGCCTCTCCGCCAATCAGGTAGCGCAGGTCTGATACCCGTCACCTGATTGGCTGAAAGGACGGGCGCCTATCAGGAGGAGGGTAGAAGATGCATGGAGGACACTCTCTGACCTGTCTGCAAGGTCCCACAGCTCGCCGCCGTCACCCGCTGCCTGACCCGCCACCGAGATAGGTTAAGTGACGGGCAGACGGCGAGTGGGCGGGGTCACAGTAGCGGTGTTTGATGGGGCAGCGAGGCTGCAATTGATGTTTTTTTCAGAATTTTTCAGTTTGATTGCGCCCCCCCAAAAATTTTGAGCACCTGTCGCCACTGCTATATATTGTGGCATTTTTGTATATGGCATTTGTAGTGTACAAGGCCCGCAAGGCTGAAACGCGTTTACATCTGCTGTCTGTGTCTTTTATGGAGAGTCAATACATTTTGAAGATTTGAAAGAGCAAGCAAAGAGGTCTCATGATTGCTACTGCAGCTGTGCGACTGGCACTCCACACCCAGGTAGCTCTAAACAATCTCTACTGACACCGTCCCCTGCTCTACTAACACCAATCTCTGCCCTACTGACACCGTCCACTGCCCACTGCCCTACTGACCCCGTCCACTGCCCACTGGCCTACTGACACCGTCCACTGCCCTACTGACCCCGTCCACTGCCCACTGGCCTACTGACACCGTCCACTGCCCACTAATCTACTGACACCGTCCACTGCCCTACTGACACCGCCCACTGCCCTACTGACACCGTCCACTGCCCACTGGCCTACTGACACCGTCCACTGCCCTACTGACACCGCCCACTGCCCACTAATCTACTGACACCGTCCACTGGCCTACTGACACCGTCCACTGCCCACTAATCTACTGACACCGTCCACTGCCCTACTGACACCGCCCACTGCCCTACTGACTCCGCCCACTGCCCTACTGACTCCGCCCACTGCCCTACTGACTCCGCCCACTGCCCTACTGACTCCGCCCACTGCCCTACTGACTCCGACCACTGTCCTACTGACACCGACCACTGCCCTGACTCCGCCCACTGCCCTACTGACTCCGCCCACTGCCCTACTGACTCCGCCCACTGCCCTACTGACTCCGCCCACTGCCCTACTGACTCCGTCCACTGCCCTACTGACTCCGTCCACTGCCCTACTGACTCCGTCCACTGCCCTACTGACTCCGCCCACTGCCTTACTGACTCCGCCCACTGCCCTACTGACTCCGCCCACTGCCCTACTGACTCCGCCCACTGCCCTACTGACTCCGCCCACTGCCCTACTGACTCCGCCCACTGCCCTACTGACTCCGCCCACTGCCCTACTGACTCCGCCCACTGCCCTACTGACTCCGCCCACTGCCCTACTGACTCCGTCCACTGCCCTACTGACTCCGTCCACTGCCCTACTGACTCCGTCCACTGCCCTACTGACACCGCCCACTGCCCTACTGACACCGCCCACTGCCCTACTGACTCCGACCACTGTCCTACTGACTCCGATCACTGTCCTACTGACACCGTCCTCTGCCCTACTGACTCCGTCCACTGCCCTACTGACTCCGTCCACTGCCCTACTGACTCCGTCCACTGCCCTACTGACTCCGTCCACTGCCCTACTGACTCCGTCCACTGCCCTACTGACTCCGTCCACTGCCCTACTGACTCCGTCCACTGCCCTACTGACTCCGTCCACTGCCCTACTGACTCCGTCCACTGCCCTACTGACTCCGTCCACTGCTCTACTGACTCCGTCCACTGCTCTACTAACACCGTCCACTGCTCTACTGGCACCGTCCACTGCTCTACTAACACCAATCTCTGCTTTACTGACACCATATTCTGCTCTACTGGCTGACAGTGTCCACATTTAAGGTAGGCTAGTTTCATATTTTAACTGACATTTCTTCTATTAATTGAATCATATTTTATGTGTACACGAATGCTTTTGTTTTATTTAACCATGCCCCTTTAACCACTTGACCACTGGGCACTTAAACCCCCTTCCTAACCAGGCCAATTTTCAGCTTTCGGTGCTCTCACATTTTGAATGACAATTACTCAGTCATACAACACTGTACCTATATGAAATTTTTGTCCTTTTTTTCACACAAATAGAGCTTTCTTTTGGTGGTATTTAATCACCGTTGGGTTTTTTATTTTTTGCGCTATAAAAGAAAAAAGACCGAACATTTGGTAAAAAAAATGAATTTTTCTTTGTTTCTGGTATAAAATTTAGCAAATTAGTAATTTTTCTTCGTACATTTTGGCAAAAAATTTATACTGCTACATATCTTTGGTAAAAATAAGTACAACTTGGTGTATAATATTTGGTCTTTGTGAATGTTAGAGAGTCCAAAAGCTATGGTGCCAATATCTGAAAATTAATCACAACTGAAGTCCTGATGGCCTATCTAATTTCTTGAGACCCTAACATGCCAGAAAAGTACAAATACCCCCAAAATAACCCCTATTTGGAAAGAAGACATTCCAAGGTATTTGAAAAGATGCATGGTGAGTTTTTTTGTAATTGTCATCTTTTCCCACAATTCTTTGCAAAATCAAGATTTTTTTTTCACAAAACTGTCATATTAGAAGGTTATTTCTCACACATAGCATATGCATACAACAAATTACACCCCAAAACACATTCTGCTATTACTTCAGAGTATGGCGATGCCACATGTGTGAGACTTTTACACAGCGTGGCCACATACAGAGGCCCAACATGCAGGGAGCACCTCCAGGCGTTCTGGAGCACCCAGGCCAATTCTTATATTTCTCTCCTACATGTAAAAATCATCATTTATTTGCTAGAAAATTACATAGAACCCCAAAACATTATATATGTATATACCCTGCACTACTCTGCAATATACCCTGCAATATACCCTGCAATATACCCTGCACTACCCTGCAATATACCCTGCAATATACCCTGCACTACCCTGCACTATACCCTGCACTACCCTGCACTATACCCTGCACTACCCTGCACTATACCCTGCACTACCCTGCAATATACCCTGCACTACTCTGCAATATACCCTGCACTACTCTGCAATATACCCTGCACTACTCTGCAATATACCCTGCACTACTCTGCAATATACCCTGCACTACTCTGCAATATACCCTGCACTACTCTGCAATATACCCTGCACTACTCTGCAATATACCCTGCACTACTCTGCAATATACCCTGCACTACTCTGCAATATACCCTGCACTACTCTGCAATATACCCTGCACTACTCTGCAATATACCCTGCACTACTCTGCAATATACCCAGCAATACTCTGCAATATACCCAGCAATACTCTGCAATATACCCAGCAATACTCTGCAATATACCCAGCAATACTCTGCAATACTCCATAATACCCCGCAATTTTTAGCCAGTTCCCGCCCGCCGTCATATGACGTCCTTGACTTTGAGCGGGGATATCTGAATGATGGGTGCAGCTACAGGTATCATTCAGATATCAGCTTTTTCAGCCGGCGATTTCCTACACCATAAGAATGATCATAGCGGCTGTTCCACTGTTTAATCATTCTTATGGGAGGCGAGAGTGGACGCCCCCCTTCCCGCCACCCTCCGGTGCTTCTATTGACTCACCGCTACGATCGAAGCCAGGATGTTTTTTTTTTTTTTTTTTTTTTTTCAGGCTTCCCAGCCTAGAGGTGAGATGTGGGGTCTTATTGACCCCCATATCTCACTGTAAAGAGGACCTGTCATGCCATATTCCTACTACAAGGATGTTTACATTCCTTGTAATAGAAATAAAAGGGTATATTGCAGAGTAGTGCAGAGTATATTGCAGAGTAGTGCCGGGTATATTGCAGAGTAGTGCAGGGTATATTGCAGAGTATATTGCAGGGTATATTGCAGAGTAGTGCAGGGTATATTGCAGAGTAGTGCCGGGTATATTGCAGAGTATATTGCAGAGTATATTGCAGGGTATATTGCAGGGTATATTGCAGGGTATATTGCAGGGTATATTGCAGGGTATATTGCAGGGTATATTGCAGAGTATTGCCGGGTATATTGCAGAGTATATTGCAGAGTAATGCAGGGTGTATTGCAGGGTATATTGCAGAGTAGTGCAGGGTATATTGCAGAGTGTTGCCGGGTATATTGCAGAGTAGTGCAGGGTATATTGCAGGGTATATTGCAGAGTAGTGTAGGGTATATTGCAGAGTAGTGCAGGGTATATTGCAGAGTAGTGCAGGGTATATTGCAGAGTAGTGCAGGGTATATTGCAGAGTAGTGCAGGGTATATTGCAGAGTAGTGCAGGGTATATTGCAGGGTAGTGCAGGGTATATTGCAGGGTAGTGCAGGGTATATTGCAGGGTAGTGCAGGGTATATTGCAGGGTAGTGCAGGGTATATTGCAGGGTAGTGCAGGGTATATTGCAGGGTAGTGCAGGGTATATTGCAGGGTAGTGCAGGGTATATTGCAGAGTAGTGCAGGGTATATTGCAGCGTGTTGCCGGGTATATTGCAGAGTAGTGCAGGGTATATTGCAGAGTGTTGCCGGGTATATTGCAGAGTAGTGCAGGGTATATTGCAGAGTAGTGCAGGGTATATTGCAGAGTAGTGCAGGGTATATTGCAGATTAGTGCAGGGTATATTGCAGAGTGTTGCTGGGTATATTGCAGAGTAGTGCAGGGTATATTGCAGGGTAGTGCAGGGTATATTGCAGAGTAGTGCAGGGTATATTGCAGCGTGTTGCCGGGTATATTGCAGAGTAGTGCAGGGTATATTGCAGAGTGTTGCCGGGTATATTGCAGAGTAGTGCAGGGTATATTGCAGAGTAGTGCAGGGTATATTGCAGATTAGTGCAGGGTATATTGCAGAGTGTTGCTGGGTATATTGCAGAGTGTTGCTGGGTATATTGCAGAGTAGTGCAGGGTATATTGCAGAGTAATGCCGGGTATATTGCAGAGTAGTGCAGGGTATATTGCAGAGTAGTGCAGGGTATATTGCAGAGTAGTGCAGGGTATATTGCAGAGTAGTGCAGGGTATATTGCAGGGATGGCTGAGCATGGAGGGATGGATGGATGTGACTGCAATTGTCACTGAGCAGCGCTGTGGGCACTACACATGCAGCCCACAGCGGTGCTGCCATCCGATCCCTCCCCCTCTCCCCTCGCACTGTACCGATCGGTACAGAGAGGGGAGGGAGGAACCGGCGTCATGACATGACGCCGGTTTGTTTACATGTGATCAGCGGCCGTTTACCGTGATGCGCCGGGTCCTCTCTCTCTAGAGAGAGAGAGAGAGAGAGAGAGAGAGAGAGAGAGAGAGAGAGAGAGAGAGAAGGATTCTGGGATGACGTCCACCCAGAACTAGCCGACCGCGCTGCAGCCGTCTTTCGGCTATGGCCCGGTCGGCAAGTGGTTAAAGTGATTGTAAGCGTCATTTTTTTTTTAAACAAACATATCATACTTACCTCCATTGTGCAGCTCGTTTCTGGGGGTCCCTCGGCGGCTCCACCCCACATCAGATAACCCCCTGGGAGAAGCGTTTTCCCGGGGGGTTACCTTGCGGGCGTGCTTCCCAGTCAGGTATTCGGCGTCCAACTGTCCATTGAGGCCGAATGCAGGACTCGGCCCAGGCGTACGCATCACTGGATATGATTGACAGCAGCGGGAGCCAATGACTGCGCTGATATCAATCTATCCAATCAAGAGCCAGGAGCCTGTGGAGAGAGGGAAAGCGCGTCCCCGCTGACTGAATGAAGGGGTTCAGGTAAGTAAAACGGGGGGGGGCGGTGACTGCAAGGTGTTTTTTACCGCAATGCGTAGGATACATTAAGGTGAAAAAACACAAAGGTTTACAACCCCTTTAAGCCCCCGCTGTTAATGCAATTTGACTACAGCCACTGTTCCCTGTAGCACACCTCATTACTACTCTCTTTGGGTAACCCAAAAGGTGTCCCAGGTACTTTACTATTGCGTGTACTACAAAAAAATTGCCGTGCGCCGCAAACGTTCGGGTTTGACTTAAAGAAAAGGTGGCAACCCTAGAAACTCCCCACCATGTGATATCCCATAATAACAACAACACCCTGATATTTACACACACTTTCCATCATAACAATAATAACACCCTGATATCTCCCCACAATCACCTGAGACTCTGAGCCCAGTCACTCTGGATGTAAATCCTGGCAGACATTTTGCTGGAGACCAAATGTGGAAACCTCCAGAAATATATTATTAAAAATTATAGTGGAAAATATGACACGAAGTGTCTCCATTTCCGGAGCCATTTCTCTGTAGACTCATCTACACCATTGTTGCGGTTCAGAATTAGTAACGGAAGTGACGTTTCGTCGCCGCCATCTTGCTACACCCCGCTCTCCTCCATAGCAAAGATACACCGAGGAGGGACCAAGCGGACATCTTGTTACACCCACCGGAGTTTTGCATTCTATATTTATTTTTAACAGAAAACGGAGCTTATAAGGTGAAATACAGTATATAGAAATCCGACGGACCGTTTAGATGTTAAATTTTAAAAGCAGCGGCAAGCCTGCTGACCTCATAGATTTGCTAATTTGACAAAACACAGCTGCTTTTATAATTCAACATGTAAACTGTCCGATGGATTTCCAAATACTGTATTTCACCTTATAAGCTCCGTTTCCTGTTAAAAATAACTGTGAGATGCAAAACTCCGGTGGGTGTAACAAGGTGTCCGCTTGCCCCCTTCTCTGTGTATCGCTACTATGGAGGAGTGCGGGGGTGTAGCAATATGTCGGCGACGAAACGGGAAGTGACCAATTCTGACAATACACTGTAACTTTTGTCTCCGTTTCGCTGCCATTTTGCTGTAGGATCGTCTGTATCTGTTTGAATACCGTGGGCTTCATAAAAATGGCCGACACTGTGTAATTCTTAACACAGAAACCGAGGACAGTTTTGAAAACAAACAAACAGGAAAACATTGCAAGGAATATAGTTTGGTGACATTGGAAAGTGTTGTAAAAAGAGAAATAAGAGTTTGGAGAGGATACGAAAGGAAACAAGAGAGTCTGTCCAGGTGAGACATTGTCTGTATTATATGACATGTGCTGCCCCTGATTATCAGGGGAGTCCTCTCCTTAGCTCCATAGAGGTTCTCTATCAAAGGGCTGCTATAGAAATAAATATAAACCTGCCAGAGAAGTGGGGGTTGTGCCATTGCTGGCATCCTATAGAAAACACTGGTTGTCATGGTGATCCTCTGCTTTCAGGACTGTGTGTCCCTGGCTGGGAACAAGTGAACAGAACAGGAAAGTCACAAGTCCTTGTCTGCATGGCTTGCTGTAGGCCAGGGACTGCAGAGAGAGGCAGCCAGACAGCGAGCAACTTCAGGAGAATGGCCGCATGTTTGTCCTGTGCTGGAACTCCAGGCACGGTGTAAAATAACACACAGAGGCAGCGCAACGCCATTCATAGTTCTATTGGTAAGGTTGATTAAAGACACCAGTCCATCCCGTGTGTGAGTGTGTTTATGGTAATACTAGTTTTCATATCCCCATTCGGTAAGATGCCCTTCTAGGAGTTTTTTTTTTAAATTATCGACACGCTGACACCACCAACTGTGGAAGGGGGTTCCACATCCTCACCACTCTAACAGTAAAGAACCCTCTACGTAGTTAACCACCTCAATAACGGGCACTTGCACCCCCTTCCTGCCCAGACCATTTTTCAGCTTTCAGCGCTCTCACACTTTGAATGATGCAACACTGTACCCATATGATATTTTTATAATTTTTTTTTTTTTTAGACAGATAGAGCTTTCTTTTGATGGTATTTCATCACCTCTGGATTTTTATTTTTTGCTAAATAAACGAAAAAAGACAACATTTTGAAAAATTTTTTTTTCTTAGTTTCTGTTGTAAAACTTTGCAAATAAGTATTTTTTTTTCACTGATGTGCGCTGATGAGGTGGTGCTGATGAGGCTGCACTTATGGGAACTGAGGCTATGCTGATGGGCACTGATGAGGCTGCACTTATGAGCACTGATGGGCGCTAATGGGGTGGCACTGATGAGGCTGTGCTTTTAGGCAATGATGGGCATTGATTGGCACTGATGAAGCGGCACTGATGAGGCTGCGCTTAGGAGCACTGATGGGCACTGATGAGGTGGCAATGCTGAGGCTGTGCTTATAGGCATTGATGATGCTGCGCTTATGGGCACTGAGGCTGCGCTGATGGGCGCTGCAGAGAGAGGCAGCGCACTTATTAGTGAAGCCTATCTGCGCCTCCTCATCATCGCAGCCTCATCAGTGCCCATCAGCGCAGCCTCATCAGTGCCCATCAGCGCAGCCTCATCAGTGCCCATCAGCGCAGCCTCATCAGCGCCCATCAGTGCCGATGAGGCTGCACTGATGAGGCTGCGCTGATGGGCACTGATGAGGCTGTGCTGATGGCCACTGATGAAGCTGCACTGATGGGCACTGATGAGGCTGCGCTTAGGAGCACTGATGGGCACTGATGAGGTGGCAATGCGGAGGCTGTGCTTATAGGCACTGATGAGGCTGTGTTGATGGGCATTGATGATGCTGCGCTTATGGGCACTGAGACTGCGCTGATGGGCGCTGCAGAGAGAGGCAGCACATTTATTAGTGAAGCCTATCTGCGCCTCCTCATCATCGCAGCCTCATCAGTGCCCATCAGCGCAGCCTCATCAGTGCCCATCAGCGAAGCCTCATCAGTGCCCATCAGCGCCGCCCTTATCAGTGCCCATCAGTGCCGATGAGGCTGCACTGATGAGGCTGCGCTGATGGGCATTGATGAGGCTGTGGTTATAGGCACTGGTGGGCATGGATTGGCACTGATGAGGCTGCACTGATGGCACTGGTGGGCATGGATTGGCACTGATGAGGCTGCACTGATGGGCGCTGATGAGGCTGCGCTGATGGGCGCTGATGAGGCTGCGCTGATGGGCGCTGATGAGGCTGCGCTGATGGGCGCTGATGAGGCTGCGCTGATGGGCGCTGATGAGGCTGCGGTGATGGGCACTGATGAGGCTGCGGTGATGGGCACTGATGAGGCTGCGCTTATGGGCGCTGATAGGCTTCACTAATAAGTGGCACTGATGGGGCTGCACTGATAATCGGGGTCAGCATGCACACCCTGACCGGTCTGCGACTACACAACCCTATAAACAACAAACTGCGATGCTCTGTATGTTCTGACACCTTTCTATAGTAACCAGCATTCACTTTTTTAGCAATTTGAGCTCCAGTAGCTCTTCTATTGGATCAGACTACACAAGCCAGCCCCCCCCCGCCTCCATCAATGAGCCTTTCCCCTCCCGCCTCCATCAATGAGCCTTTCCCCTCCCGCCTCCATCAATGAGCCTTTCCCTTCCCGCCTCCATCAATGAGCCTTTCCCCTCCCTCCTCCATCAATGAGCCTTTCCCCTCCCTCCTCCATCAATGAGCCTTTCCTCTCCCGCCTCCATCAATGAGCCTTTCTCCTCCCTCCTCCATCAATGAGCCTGTCCCCTCCGGCCTTCATCAATGAGCCTTCCCCTCCGGCCTTCATCAATGAGCCTTTCCCCTCCGGCCTTCATCAATGAGCCTTTCCCCTCCGGCCTCCATCAATGAGCCCTTCCCCTCCGGCCTCCATCAATGAGCCTTTCCCCTCCGGCCTCCATCAATGAGCCTTTCCCCTCCCTCCTCCATCAATGAGCCTTTCCCCTCCGGTCTTCATCAATGAGCCTTTCCCCTCCGGTCTTCATCAATGAGCCTTTCCCCTCCAGCCTTCATCAATGAGCCTTTCCCCTCCGGCCTTCATCAATGAGCCTTTCCCCTTCGGCCTTCATCAATGAGCCTTTCCCCTCCCACCTCCATCAATGAACCTTTCCCCTCCGGCCTTCATCAATGAGCCTTTGCCCTCCGGCCTTCATCAATGAGCCTTTGCCCTCCCGGCCTTCATCAATGAGCCTTTGCCCTCTGGCCTTCATCAATGAGCCTTTCCCCTCCCGCCTCCATCAATAAACCTTTCCCCTCCGGCCTTCATCAATGAGCCTTTCCCCTCCGGCCTTTATCAATGAGCCTTTCCCCTCCGGCCTCCATCATTGAGCCCTTCACCTCCGGCCTCCATCAATGAGCCTTTCCCCTCCGGCCTTCATCAATGAGCCTTTCCCCTCCGGCCTCCATCAATAAGCCTTGGCCTTCCATGACCCATCGCCAGTTTTCATTCCATGGACCACTTTTGGTCGGTCCTGACCACTGCAGACAGGGAACATCCCATAAGAGCTGCAGTTTTGGAGCTGCTCTGACCCAGTCGTCTAGACATTAAAATTTGGCCCCGCAAATCCTTACACTTGGTCATTTTTTAACAAAGTAACTTCAGGGACAACATGTTCACTTGCTGCTTTCTATATCCCATCCACTTTCAGATGCCTTTGTAATGAGATTATCAATGTTATTCACTTTACCTGTCAGCGGTCATAATGTTATGGCTGGTCGGTGTATATTCCTGGTATGTCTTCCTCATTCTTCTCCCCGTCCTCTCTCCCCATACAGAATGTCCGCTCCAACACCGCAGGCTCACGACCGCAGTCGGAATGCGGAGGACGAGGATGACCCGGTGGATCAGATGATCGCTCGGACCGGCTGCACGGCCTTTCATTACGCTGTACAGGAGTGCATGGCGGAGCACCAGGACTGGAGGAAGTGTCAGGCGCAGGTGCAGAACTTTAAAGATTGCATGCAGGACTATCAGAAGAAGAGGGCTGAGGAGCTGATGAAGAAAAGGAGTCAGCTGCAAGGGCAGGCGTCCTAATCTGGGACAATCCTACCAATGAAGGACCTACCCGAGACACTTACTGACACCGGATTATTGAGTAACACCAGCCAAACAGTGCAATACACCAAACTCTGGAGGTGGGCTAAAGAGACCCTGTCACCAGACCCTTCAGATGATATGTGCATTTAATGTATTTAATTCATGTTTTGTACCTGTAAAAGCCTCTCTTGTAAAAAAAAAAAAAAAATGTAAAAAAATCTAATTTCTTCACAATTTATTGATATTGTTTCAGGATATATTTATTTATACAGTTGTGATAATCTCTGGTAGCTCGCAAGATTTTTTCATTTTTAGGTCAATATGTATTCTGCTACATATTTTCGGTAAAAAAAAAAAATCCCAATAAGCGTATATTGATTTGGTTTGCGCAAAAGCTATAGCGTTTACAAACTATGGGATATTTTTATGGACTTTTCTTTTTGCTTTTTATTGTTTTTACTAGTAATAGCGGCGATAATCGGTTTCTAGCGGGACTGCGACATTTCGGCGGTCAAATCTGACACTAAGTGACACTTTTTGGGGACCAGTGACAACGATACAGTGCTAAAAAAAAAAATGTAGTGGCAGGGAAGGGGGGTTGACATCAGGGGCAATCAAAGGGTTAAATGTTTTCCCTGGGAGTGCTTTCTATCTGTGTGGGGGATGGCTTAACTGAAGGAAGACAGAGATCCGTGTTCCTGCTTCGCAGAAATACAAGATCTCTGTCTTTCTTACTACCCTGTTTCCCCCGAAAATAAGACCTAGCGTGATTGTCGGTGATGGCTGCAATAAAAGCCCTACCCCCCAAATAAGCCCTTGTAGGTCTTATTTTCAGGGAAACAGGGTAGGGCTTATTTGGGGCTGTAGGGCTTATATTGCATCCATCACCGACAATCACGCTAGGTCTTATTTTCGGGGAAACAGGGTATTAGAATTGGGATCTGCCTTGTTTACATAGGCAGACTACCGTTCTGCCTCTCTCCAAATGGGTTTCTGCCAGACCCTGCTGATTGGCTTTCGCTGTGTCCAATCACAGCGGGAGTGGGGGCTCCAGCGGCGTGCGCGCATGCCCCAGAGCCAAAGAGAGGAATCACGTACGGGTTCGTGATTTTGTGCTTAAGGCCCGCCCTGCTGCAGTATATGTACATGGGGCGGTCCAATGACGAGGGGGGGCCCGGAGGATTAACCCCCCTGCAGATAAAGTCCTGACCCGAGTACAAACTGAGGACCCCCTCCATGCTGCAAGTCAGAGGTGCTAACAACAGAGCCAGTGTGCATTACTTTAATGATGGATTCATATTGTTGTTTTGATCCATCAGTACTAATTAATATACATGATTTATACAGCGCCAACAGTTTGCACAGCGCTTTAATGCTGGTATGAGTATCAGGCTGGCAGGTAGACATGTGCAATTCGTTTAGTTCCGAATTCGTTTTTTTAACGAATTTTGACAAATTCGTTAATTTTCGAATTTCCGAATTTTCGGAAATTGGATATTTCGGAAGTTCGGAAATTCAAAATGTCGGAAATTAGGAAATTTGAAAATCCAAAAATAAGAATGAAAATCTGAACATTCAAAAGAATGAAAATCTGAACATTTGAAAATCTGAAATAATTAACTAATAATAAATATTAAATTATAGGTATTGGAATTCCTTTCAAATTTGGCTGTTAGGGAACATAACAAATACGAATTTATCCGAAGTTACGAATTATCTGAAATAATGAATGCCGCATCTAAATGAATGGAACGTAACGATCTAATAATAATAAATAACAATAGTAATAATAAAACCTTTTTAATATTATTATTATTTATTATTAATTTGTTCCATTCCATTTGGTTACATGCGGCATTCGTTATTTCGGATAATTCGTAACTTCAGATAAATTCATATTTGTTACGTTCACTAACAGCCAAATTTGAAAGGAATTCCAATACCTATAATTTAATAGTTCGTTATTTCAAATTTTACTGATTTTCTTTCTTTTTTTCAGATTTTCAAATTTCTGAATTTCTGAATTTTCAAATTCCGAAAATCTAAAAATTCAGAATTCAAAAATTCGGAAATTTGGAATTCAGAAATTTAAAAATTCGAAATTCGGAATTTGAAAATCTGAAAAGGAAAATATACACACATTAAGCCAAGGATCCCTAAGTCTGTTTTTAGAACTAGGGCTCGACCGATATCGTTTTTTTCAGTGCCGATACGATAACGATATTTCGACCACCTCTCCTTCCGATAGCCAATTATTATGTGACGATATTTTGTACATTTAAACTTTTCAAACATAACAATTTTATGCACAAATCTGGTATGAACTGAACATGTTAATGTATACTAAAATTAAACATTAAGGGCTCGTTTTTCACACCATACCTGCATGAAAACTGATGGGAGAAAAACACACTGATTTCAAAACTGACATCTGTCTGCACCCTCTCTCTGGCACCCTGCTGTGGGTGGGCTTGCTGGCTGGCACCCTGCTGTGGGTGGGCTTGCTGGCTGGCACCCTGCTGTGGGTGGGCTTGCTGGCTGGCACCCTGCTGTGGGTGGCTTGTTGGCTGGCACCCTGCTGTGGGTGGGCTTGCTGGCTGGCACCCTGCTGTGGGTGGGCTTGCTGGCTGGCACCCTGCTGTGGGTGGCTTGTTGGCTGGCACCCTGCTGTGGGTGGGCTTGCTGGCTGGCACCCTGCTTTGGGTGGCTTGTTGGCTGGCACCCTGCTGTGGGTGGGCTTGTTGGCTGGCACCCTGCTGTGGGTGGGCTGGCTGGCACCTTGCTTTGGGTGGGTGGCTGCTGGCTGGCCTCAGTGGCCTGGCACCTTGCTCTGGGAGGGTGGTTGGCTGGCTTGGCACCTTGCTGTGGGTGGCTGCTGGCTGGCCTCAGTGGCCTGGAATCTTGCTGTGGGTGGCCTCAGTGGCCTGGCACCTTGCTGTGGGTGGGTGGCTGGCCTCAGTGGCCTGGCACCTTGCTGTGGGTGGGTGGCTGGCTGGCATATCCCTCTGAGTGTCGAGGCGAGGGAGGCCTGTCAGACTCAGAACGTTAAGCCCAGTGCGTGGAGGCATAATGACATTGTGTGCCGTGCGCCCCTTCAGGCTTCTGGGCCCCAAAAGGATGCCCGCTGAGACCAATATCGGTAATATCGGTCCATTTACTTTATTTATTTGGGTTTTATTTGCATTAAAACCCAAATCCAGCCAGAAGGATTATAATACTAGAATCATACTAGATACTAGAATCATGGTACATGCTTTCCCCGTGTAAAAAATGTCAGCCTTTTCTTCTGTTACTTTTTATTCCCCATTCGTACTTTTGCGTTCTCTCCTTTTATGGCACTGGTCACTGTGGGGTTCTCCCTATGGATAAACTGCACCTGGTCTCCTAGCTGTAGGTGCGATAGGCAAGAGGGAGAATCACATGGATTGATTGGCAGCTATGCTAACAGCTGCTTTTGTCATCACAGCACTGTCCCTCATAGGGTGCAAACAGCGGCAGTCTTTAGGGGGCAGGTAAGCTTCGGTCTGCAAGAGTGATGGATCACGCATTACAGCGGCAAAAACAAACTACAGTGCCTGTGTTGCAGTGCCATTCAAAATTACTTAGCTTTATTTCCTAAAACAAAGGATATAAATTGCGGGTCCCATGCAAGTACCAAAAATTGGCATCAGCCCCAGCTAATGCCAATAGAAGGAAGGAGTCCCTGCCAAGTATCCACCCCTGAGGGCAAATCATCTCAGCCTTGTTACTGGAGGTAGTACAGCGCTTTATATCAGTGGTCTCCAAACTGTGGCTCTTTGCTTGCCTTTATCGGGCCCTTGAGACATTACTCCTGCCACTGACACTGTCAGGGTACTCACCAGGGCCGAGATGCTGAGAGCGGCTCCCCTTGCAGCTGAGTGCGCTATACCCCTGGAGGTGGCACAGAGGGTATCGGGTACAGAGAGGTACGGGTCGCCAGGCACTAGTAGGGGCTTGCGTGTTGAACTTCCGTCTGGTAGTAAGTCTGTGCAGGGTACACCCGGAAGGTGATCGGCAGAGGAAGCAGACTGGGGCTCCAACACCTTGGTCCTGAAGTAGACAACTGGAACAAAGTATGTAGAGAAGCCAGGGGGTCAAACACGGCAAGCCGGTAGGAAGGAAGTCCGTTTAAACAAGCCAAGGTCATACACAGGAATCAATCAAATGGGAGAGTCCAAGACAGGCCGGGGTCAAACACTGGAGCAGGCAGTAGCGAAGTCTTTAACCACTTGCTTACCGGGCACTTAAACCCCCCTCCTATCCAGGCCAATTTTCAGCTTTCAGCGCTGACGCACTTTGAATGACAATTGCGCGGTCATACAACACTGTACCCAAATGAAATTTTTACCATTTTTTCACCACAAATAGAGCTTTCTTTTGGTGGTATTTGATCACCTCTGCGGTTTTTACTTTTTGTTAAAAAAATGTAAAAATCTGATTTTTAAAAAAAAAAAATTGTTATTTTTTTATATTTTGTTATACAAAATATTAAACAGGTAATTTTTCTCTTTTATTGATGTACGCTGATGAGGCGTCAGTGATGGGCACTGATAGGCGTCAGTGATGGGCACTGATGGGTGTCAGTGATGGGCACTGATGGGTGGCAGTGATGGGCAGCACTGCCGGGTGGCACTGATTGGCACTACAGGTGGGCATTGATAGGTGGCACTTGTTGGCACTGTTAGGTGGCACTGTGGGCACTGTTAGGTGGCACTGTGGGCACTGTTAGGTGGCACTTGTGGGCACTGTTAGGTGGCACTGTGGGCACTATTAGGTGGCACTGTGGGCAGTGTTAGGTGGCATATTTAGGGGGCACTGATGAGGCAGATGTGCCTGCTTCACTTGGGGACCGATGTCCCTCACATCCCAGCCGGTGATCGGCTTTTTTTTCTACTCGCTGTCAGCGTGAGTAAAAAAAACAACCGATTACCGATCTTTTGTTTACATCATGTGATCAGCTGTCATTGGCTGACAGCTGATCACATGGTAAGGGGCCAGGACTGGCCCCTTACTCAGATCAGTGATCAGCCGAGTCTCAGTGACTCAGTGATCATAGCGCGCCAGGCGGGGCAGGGAGCGTGCACAGGGGAGGGCGTCATATGACGGCCTCCCGGGAATGCAGGTCCGCGCTGTGGCCGTCATTCGGCCATAGCGCGGATGTCAGGTGGTTAAAGAGAAGCCGGGGGACAAACACTGGAGCAGACTGAAGAGGAATCCGTTAAGCAAGCCGAGGTCAAGGTGCAGGAGAAGTTCAAGGCAATCCGGGTCACAATAGGCAGGAGTCAATAGCAGAACAAGGCACAGGAACACAGGAGCTGAAATGACAAACCAGCAATAAGCCAGAGAGCTGGGCTGCCTTTTATAGGGCCACCAGGGGAACTCAAGTATGCGGCTAAGATGCGTACGTGCTTACGCCGTGTGGCGGCCCGCTGACTCGCACGTCTATGTGTGCCATCGTGCCGTGACGCGGTCCGCTGAATCACCTACCCGCATGCGCCGATTCGCCATTCTGCCACGCAGGCGTACAGGGAAATGCCGGTATTGGCAAACAAAGTTTCTGTTATTTCTCTGATAGACACCAGCAATGGGGGTATAATTCATTCCACTGACAACAATAATATTCCTCCTACTGACACCAACTATTTCCACCCCTAATAACAAGGACAAGGCATTGTTTACTCCCACTGGGTACAGTCCGGCCCCCCTAAAGTCTGAAGGACAGTAAACGGGCCCTTTATTTAGAAAGTTTGGAGACTCGTTTTATAGAATTATTTCACAGCTTTGTTCCCCTTTATATGAAAGTCATTGTTCGCCATGTAACCCCTGGTGTAGGTCATTAACTTCAAGTACCCATTCACTAGGTGTACATGTATTACTGCTATCATGGGTCAGATTTTTCCCAAACAATCCATTCATTTGTAAGGAACTAAAAATACTTTTTGCCGTTTTGTATGGTATTACTTTTGTCTCGTTCTATGCCCATTCTAACTGTAACTGCCGGGTTTCCTCCGGCAAGGTTAGTTGGTATGGTTTGTAGGTATCTGTCTTTTACATATGAGACGAGATTTCTTCTTGCTGCTCTCCAATTAACATCCATTGCCGTTAAGTTCGTAAGATGTGGAGCAGGGTTCCTTATGGAGACTTTTCCTTTAGCTGTATGGTTCAGTATTCGATGCCCAGTATTATAATGGTGATTTCGGCTCGACGTTCACGTCAAGCCGTCTAACCTATACTTGCCGCTTTGGAATGGGTATCAGATGCCCATAACCAAAAACCAAAATGGCGTTTGCGGCCTGATGCTTACGTCTCAGAACAAGGTCTGGTCCTATTTATGGTGGTGTGTCATTGTGTTGCCCGACCCCCAGTGAAAACGTCACCTATGACGAAACGCATCTGGGAGAGCAGGCACTGACGTCACCACGCTGTTGTGAGGAGGACGGGCTCCTGTGTTTGCCGGCCGGCACTTGTTTTTATGCAAGTTTTTATCCTACCTATTTTTCTTTTTCCTGAGCCCACCAGGAGTACATCTCAAGTATGGCCATAATCCAGTGAGTCACTTAGGTGGTAGCCATTATCAGGTCCATTACCAGGTGCATTCCTGTGTGTGTCCAACAGCCATCCTTGTAAGTAAAAGGTCGTGGCTGGGCTACAGCCGATCGCTTCCCTTTTCCTACTACTGTATCTGGTAAGCAGGCAATTTGTACGGTGGTCGGGCACTTCTTTCATTATGTGTGGTTTCACTGTGGTGTTGATCAAGAACTAAATTCATGGACTGTGTGGATTTATGAATTCATGGACTACTTTCACTATTTATGTATTTAATGTTATGGGCGCAGCTCTCTCCCAACCTGTTATTACTTGTTTAAAGCCTAACTCCAACCTCACCGGTTTCTCTCCCATTGGAAAACTTTGTTGCCTTATACAGGTGATACTTGAAAAATTTGAATATCATGCAAAAGTTCATTTATTTCACTAATGCAACTTAAGAGGTGAAACTAATATATGAGACAGACTCATTACATGCAAAGCAAGATAGTTCAAGCCGTGATTGGTCATAATTGTGATGATTATGGCTTACAGCTCATGAAAACCCCAAATCCACAATCTCAGAAATTTAGAATATTACATGCAATCAATAAAACAAGGATTGTATATAGAACAATATCGGACCTCTGAAAAGTATAAGCATGCATATGTACTTAGTACTTGGTTTGGGCCCCTCAATGAGGCGTGACATGGAAGATATCAGCCTGTGGCACTGCTGAGGTGTTATGGAAGGCCAGGATGCTTCAATAGCGGCCTTCAGCTCTTCTGCATTGTTCGGTCTCATGTCTCTCATCTTTCTCTTGGCAATGCCCCATAGATTCTCTCTGGGGTACAGGTCAGGCGAGTTTGCTGGCCAATCAAGCACAATAATCCCACGGTCATTGAACCAGGTTTTGGTGCTTTTGGCAGTGTGGGCGGGTGCCAAGTCCTGCTGGAAAATGAAGTCAGCATCCCCATAGAGCTCGTCTGCGGAAGGAAGCATGAAGTGCTCCAAAATCTCCTGGTAGACGGCCGCGTTGACCCTGGATTTTATGAAGCACAGTAGACCAACACCAGCAGATGGCTCCCCAAATCAACACAGACTGTGGAAACTTCACACTGGACTTCAAGCATCTTGCAGTGTGTGCCTCTCCATTCTTCCTCCATACTCCGGGTCCTTGGTTTCCAAATGAGATGCCCAATTGGCTCTCATCAGAAAAGAGGACTTTGGACCACTGAGCAACAGACCAGGACTGTTTTTCTTTAGCCCAGGTAAGACGCTTCTGACGTTGTTTGTTGTTCAGGAGTGGCTTGACAAGAGGAATACGACATTTGAAGCCCATGCTCAGGATCCTTCTGTGTGTGGTGGCTCTTGATGCATTGACTCCAGCCTCAGTCCACTCCTTGTGAAAGTCCCCAACACTTTTGAATGGTCTTTTCCTGACAATCCTCTCCAGGCTGCGGTCATCCCTGCTGCTTGTGCACCTTTTTCTTCCACACTTTTCCCTTTCACATAACTTTCTATTAATGTGCTTCGATACAGCACTTTGGGAACATCCAACTTCTTTTGCAATTACCTTTTGAGGCTTTCCCTCCTTATG